>CASHTH010001503.1:0-20288 GCA_030341885.1 Geodia barretti | reverse complement strand
CTCACCGTTGCGGCAACCAGATTCTCGTGCCTGGCACCCGATGCCCGCTTTCCGCTTGGAACTATAGTCTTTCAACGCACCCCTTCAAAAGTGCGCAATAATATTAATCTACCTAAGACTCTGTTGTCTGCGCGGGTGCGTTGACTTCTCTTTGATAAACCTCGTGCATACCTCGGTCATCGGCGCTTGCACAAGCTTTACACGTGATGCAGCCATAAATCAATAGTGCATCTCCCCATCTCTACTCTACCACCCCCTAAACCGTGACTTTGTCTTGGCAGTACTCTTCAAGGGTGCCAGTAAGCGTCCAAATGCACGATGTATCGGATTCCGATATTTTTTTTTAGATCGCTCTGGAACAGGTTCACAACCTGGCTTATACTGAGATTATATTCTGGAGCAGAGGCTCGCATTCACTCAGCCGATTTGTGCGAACTTTGCTTGAGAGCGAGGACAGGTCCGCCAATGGTGTGGGCCAAGTAATACAGAGGTGCCTTGAGGCACACCAACAGTCTCCGTATACACCTCGTGAGTGGTTAGGTAAGCCCTGTTAGCAAATGACTGCACTATGATGCCAATCGTTGAACTGTTCTTCATTCACTTACAGAACACGTTAGTGACCATGAACATGAGCAGACTGCAGAATGTGTGGCATTTCAACATGTCTATGCTGAATTTTTCAGCCACATATCAGACTGCGACCCTCACCTGACAGTAGTGAACAGTCTCTACTCTGCTGGTCTCATCGACAGGACCACGAGAGACAGTCTAACTGACCCTTGCAAGCAGAGGGTGAGCCAAATCCGGTGCCTGCTAGCTCGGCTGGAAGGTCTGATCGAGACCAGACCATGTGTCTACCACCAGCTAGTGGATCTACTCGAACAAGAGGAGTTCAACCAACTGGGACAACTACTGAGAGAAAGTTATGGTACGTAAGCAACACGAATGCAAGCAAGAATGTTTTTGATTTGACGTCATCTTGATGGGGATGGGGGCAGATATAACACAGTGTAAGACACGCATTTCTCATGAAACTGTAGTGGGGGAGTTTTAAACAACAACATGGTGTTGCATCATCCATCTTGCATCACTAAGTTGCCATGACTACAAATACCACTTCTGCATGACTGAGTGAAAGACTATACTATAATTATTCAACTGCTTTACTTGCACATTCCAAACCAGATAACTTTACAAGTCATAACACCATTATAAATTTTATGCAGCAACATGAGTTGTAGCATAGCTAACATTACTGACACTATAGAACATGGCTGATGCAATAACATCATTAACCCTCGGCGCGCATGCGCAGCGAGGGTTACGGTAGTTGTCCCGTAAGTGTGTCCGTCAGTCTGTCGGTCTGTCAGTCTGTCTGTTACCACGTTTTCTGCCACCACGCGCACGAAATCAAGTAAATAGCGATATGATCGGGTTCAGTGCTACACTGGGTTGATTTTTAAAAAGGTGATTTTCGTAAAACTACTGCGTTCTAAAGTTATGGCGTGAAAACCAAGTGAACAAGCCAATATGCAAATTAGCACAGGCTTACCTCGACCGCGTCCGCTCGCTCTGTGTATCTTGAAGGCACAAGAAGTCACAACGAAGGGCATGTATCGACTCCCGCATGCAATCTACTACTGTAGCTAGCCCGTGCCAGACTCTCCGCGAGCTACTAGCGGGATAAGAGTAAAGAAAAGCCCAGCCCTCCAATTAGTGGTACCGCGCATGCGCAGTTCGCCGAGGGTTTGCACTTTAGTGCTTTTCATGTGTATACATTTATAGCAGATCATGAATAATACACACTTGTCGGATTATTCAAACTACAACATGCTGTATGGCATTAATATTGCGACAAAGCAAAATTCACAGACAAAACTCTTCCAGATTTCTAGCAAATAACTAGCCATGGACACAAAATGTGAATTTATAAGGCGCCACACACGATTTTCTGCTTAATACCAAAGGACGATGTAAATGTACCCTCCTACATACAACATTTTGCGGAGAAAGGTTTTGAAATCCATGAAATTTCATGGTCTCCCACTGTATATACAGCTTCCTATCTTGAAAACAGGCAGTTGAAGAAGTAAACACACCAATGTACATTTCCCATGCTCAATAAAGCAACTAACTGAAAGTAAACTAGCACATTATACACAATGATGCAGTTGAAACTGTTGGACCACTATATACACAAATGCACTATTACCTGAACAAAACGCGTTTTAGTATTATGCATGCTGCCATGAGTAATGCAGTGTGAATAATAATGTTAATACGTTATTCATCACCGATATTACTTCAATTCTCTACAGATAAACAACTGGGGCAGGATGGTAGAGGTCATATCATCCTCTCAGAGATAGTGGAGCGAGATTCCTGTGTGCCTCAACGCTCTTCTGCAATGAGGGACTATCAGGAAGAACTTCAGAGACGCTACATGCCAGCAGGAGGACAACAATCAGTGGAGCACAAATGGCCAGGGAATTTCATCCAGCAGGTTATACCCACCAACCTAGCAAGGATTACTAGAGAGAAGGTCTACCGATCTACAGCAGATGCCTTCACCCAAACCACGCTACACGGCAATATTGACGAAATTGACCAGAGTAAAACCCCCATTAGCAAGGAGCGCCTCTTTGAGGGGGACTCAAGGTGTGTTATAGCACAAGGGGCAGCTGGGATAGGCAAGAGCATGTTTGCCCGAGAGCTGGCAGGCGATTGGGCAGCTAACAAGGGGGCTATGAGGCAGTTCCAGCTGCTCTACCTTGTCCCGCTTCGCTCCACCTGCTTCCACAATGCTTCCACGGTCTTCGACTTGCTTCATCCGAAGCCAAGCCTGTCGGTAGAGGGAGAGATAGTAGCCAGCGAGGGAGAAGGGCTGCTACTTATTCTAGACGGCTTTGATGAGCTTCCAGAAGCACTACAAGAACGAAACTCAGTATACGGTCGCTTGATATCAGGCCAGGAATTACCCAAAGCACGCATTCTCATAACCAGTCGACCAAAGGCAGTAAAAGCTATCGAGCGTCTTATGGGCTCTAGGAGCAGGCAGGCAGTGAATGTGGAGATCCTGGGCTTTCAAATGCAAGACATAGAGTCCTGTGTACAAGCTATGCTCACAGAGGAATCCCAACAAAAGGCATTCCTAAGGTACATTGAGGAGAATGTTGTCATCAAGAACATGATGTACATCCCTCTTCACACTGGAATTGTCGTTGAGCTTTTCAGGCAAAGGTTTTCTACAAGTCGGAATGAACCACTCGACACTAGAAACTATGCAATGACCCTTACAGAGCTCTTTAGAGACCTGTGCAGGTGTTTGCTCTACCGCGACATTGCTTCAAAACAACCAAACGATGCCCCGTCCTTTGGCGAATTGCAGCTAGAAAGCCTTCCCTGTGGTGTCAATAGCTCTTTTGAAACCCTATGCTCACATGCGTTTGACTCACTTGCCCAGCAGAAGTTGATATTTGAAAAGCTCCCAGCAAGCTTTGACCACATGGGTTTCATGAGAAGTGTATCAGTCCAGGCCTGCGGACTCTTTACTCAGCCACGCAATTCGTTTTCTTTCCACCACCTCACTATCCAGGAGTTTATGGCCGCTTTCCACCTGTGGCAGACACAGCAGCCTCTGAGGCAACTGGAAATGGTTCAAAAGCTCCCTACCGACCATCGAAGCATGGTACTGAGGTTCCTAGCTGGTCTGTCCCAGTTCAGTCAGGTTGGCTGGCCTCTGGCGATGGAGAGTGTCGGGATCTGTCTGGACTCACAGGGCAACCGAGGCTGCAACTCTACTCTCCTCAACTGCCTGTTCGAGGCACAGGATCCTAGTGCCTGCATGGAGGTTTTTCCCAGCCAACACACTATCAACTTCTCACCCATGACTTTGACCCAGTTTGACTGCTTTGCTCTGGGCTACTGCATAGCCAACTCGGGTGAGGGCTGTCGGTGGAAGCTGTGTGCTATTGGTGGGCAGGACCTTGGTGCTATTGCTGCAGGCATGCGCTCGGTAGATAGCGATCCTCGGGGGAGAATCGACCTCATAAAGCTCAGCTATGACGGGGAGGACATTCATAACCTCGGTCTTCTCCCGGAATGTGTGACCAGGGGGATCAGAGAGCTCAATCTCAGTAACTGTGGCCTCAACGACGAGGCCTGCACCTGGCTGTCAAGATTCTTGCCGTCTCTCCCGTCATTAGGGCAGCTTGATGTGGGGGACAACCCCTTCGGGGATGGAAGTGCTAGCAAGATATTCATTGCTCTTTCGAAACTCAGTGGTCTCCAGTACCTAGATCTTCTACATGCGCAGCTGGACGAAACAGACATAGAAGCTCTTCAGGCCCTTGTAAAGAAAAACGGGACACTCAAGAACCTTATCATCGGACGCTGTCAAATGCCGCCCAGTCTGGTCGAGAAAATGGTTGATGTCGTCCTGTCCCAGTCTTGTCTCGAGAGTATCAGTTTCATGAACATAGACCTCCCTCGGCTCGCAACACACCTCGCAAAAAGACTGGAGAACAATACGACGCTGGAGTCAATCATGCTCTGGGATCGCTCGTTCTGCACCGACGGTGCTCTCAAACTCCTGCAGTGTCTGAAGACCAACAAGACCCTTGTCTCTATGACTCTAATGCCGTGGTACGAGAAGAATATCCCCGAGCATGTTCTGTCACATCCCTCCATCAAGGGTCGCGTCCAGTGGTTCATTTATCCCAAACGAAAGAGACCATAAACAAACAATCATAGCCACTTCATGCACGATCTCTTTTCCTAAATTTAATTTTCTACAGCCTGGCAAATAATGCTCCTTTTAATGGTGAATGTTGTATACAACTTCAATTCATAAGGCAGAGAGCACATTAAATTTTGTTAAAACAGTGTTTGTGAAGCAACAATGTTTGGGGGTACGGTTTGTGGTACAAAATTACATCTTGTTTACTTGATTACTGGACAGCTGTCTACTTCATATGGTGCCTTTTCCAAAGGGAGACTTAGCCTTTCGACACTGAGCAGAACATGAGGGCACAAGAAAAGTTTTGACAACACATGCAGTGGACTCTTTAATATAGACAGGAAAAGGACAAAAGAGAGTATCTGTATTATTGAGGTGTCCTTATTTCCAATGCATGCTATATAGAACAGTATACTTAGCAAAAAGGTAGGGAAGTGTCCATACTGTCTTTAAAGGGGAGTTCCACTGTAGTTACACATTTATTATGGACAAGTCTATACCTTGATGGCTATCCTTGATGTTGGATTGCAGTAGAGTAGAGCCAGACCAAGTAGCAGCAATGCACTGTAATCACTGTTACTGCTATGGCCGATGCTGAGAGAGTAGAGGAGGAGGAGGGACTTCCAGTGTCTGCAGTGGTTAGGGAGAGAGCCCGCTCAATAGTTATCTCTATCACATGTGAGGAGGGTGACTATAGTCTCTGTTAAACAGCAATATATGTGCACTGAGAGACTACGTAGACGTGTAAATGACAGTAAACTTTGTCTCGGCCAAAAATTGCCAGACAAATCCATTAACCATTTGGACGCCATGGGTATATGCTTAAGTAAGCAGAAATTGATGTATAAAGTACTACAACCTAGTATTATAACTCCCATATAAATTCTTGTCGACTTATGAAGGCTCAGGACACATTTTGTGTGTCTCCGTGGCTGGTTAAGTGTCAATATACTGCCACCCTGCTGCACATGATGTAGATTACAACATTGGTGCAAACATCTAATGGAGCAAAGTTTAGATCTCAAGACTTGGGGTGGACACAGGAATTGTGAAAAGGGATGGATGTGAGAGAGAGTAAGGAGAGAGGGAAGACAGTGCATGAGGAACTTTACCATAATTATTTGAAAATTGAAAATGCAAACATCTCTACATTGTGGTTATACCAGTGCATGAAAAAATCATACTCTGTGGAAGGTTAATCGATGTGGCCAGTGGAAGGCTTGTAACAGGAGATGTGGTAAGTGGTGCAGCAGTGAATGACGTGGTATTCAGACGAATTGTGGTAGGTGTGACTAAAGTTGTTGCTGCAAAAGGAGACGTGGTGGGTAAAAGCAATTTGTGGTTATATATACCAGTGCAGGAATTGAGACAAACAAATCATACTCTGTGGAAGGTTAATCGATGTGGCCATTCGAAGGCTTGTAACAGGAGATGTGGCCAGTGGAAGGCTTGTAACAGGAGATGTGGTAAGTGGTGCAGCAGTGAATGACGTGGTAGTCAGACGAATTGTGATAGGTGTGACTGAAGTTGTTGCAGCAAAAGGAGACGTGGTGGGTAAAGTAGTACTGAATTTGGAAGTTGAAGTAGGGGTAGGGCACATGGACTTTTGCTGTTGTGTTAACCATGCCAGGAAGACAGGAGCAGATGGGCCACCACCAAAAGGACCATTTCATGGGAATGAAGAAAGAAAAACAACTTTAAAATCAAACAACCATAAAACTTTATGCTAACAAAAAAAAGTCGGCAGACAATTTTAGCCCATAAGTGCTCTTCTGCCTATAATAGACAGCAGCATTGGTGTAGAAAACCTATGGAACAAGGGCTCAGTCATTCATTAGACAAGCTTACCGTGTCATCACAGCCAGCTGTTAGCCAATCTTGCCGGTACCTGTCAATGCCATCTGAGCATCTGCATAATATGGTATAGTATCTAGCATGAACACTTTTGCAACACGTTTGTGCTAAAAGAAACTTTTCACGTATATATGTGGTCTTCCTGTGTGTGTGGAGAATACTTAAACAATTCACAAACTCGCGAAAGTATATACACACTGTCTAACCTCTGAAGCTCATCACACCACCCGCATCGAAACTCAGTCATACTAGAGATGTTGGTACACTGCTCACAACTGGTGGCTGATGCACAATCTGGACAAAGACAATGTATATCATCCACTGAGGGTCCATTATAGCTTTCGTCTGCTCTGCTCATGCATGCTCTGCAGTTCAAGAGCAGTGCTAAACTGGACTTGGTAAGGACTCACTGAGAAGTGGAGATAGGATGTAGGCACTGTTGGTCAAGTTTTGATTGCTGTCCAGAGACACTCTGTCATACTCAAATATGGATGTAGTAACACCTAAAATAGTTGACAGAGTTATTATGCTTTAGATTAGGGCAGTATCTCTGTATAACAGGTAAGGGAGAATCATTAGAACTTCTAGGTCAACTTCTTGGGGAAAATATTCTAGTGTAGCCAATTTCAGATGTCTCTAAATGATCCCCTGCTGTACACAGGTACGTAGACATACACAGTTACTTACTGCCTGAAACATTTCGGATGACGTAAAAGGCATCAGAGACTCCAACCTCTACTGGATGATGCTCATTGTCAATCTCATCTAGCAGCAGAGGAATCTGTTGATATAACAGGGCATGGTATGAGATGTTGTTGTCCTGCTAAATGGAAACTTTAATATTTTACGAGCATGATCTATGTTCATAGTTTTATATAATATACCAACCCCTTGTGCAAACACAATCTAACACCTTAGGTAAAACACTAGGTTCAAGGTCTATACAGATCTAGCTTACGTATGTAAGTTAATCTAATCTACATACTTGTTTTACCTCTTGGTACACGAAATGAATCACTCCAGTTGGAAATATGCTGACTTGGAACGTGAATGGCCCATCTGTGCACATGAATAATACGTTTCATATTATAATGGTGGAAAAGAGCAGGGTATAGCGTTAATAAACATACCATCAAGGTGGGCATGATTGTGGATCTTGTCCCACTGCACAGTGAATCTTTCCTCTGTACGCACACGTAAAAAAGATATAATTATGTGTATACACAATATCCACCACCAAACACTTTCTATTGGTATATACATCAAAACCCTTTGAGTCACATGCTATAGTGACAGTGTCTGCTAGAAGTTTCACGCACACGACGCTTAGAGAGGGTTCAGTGTGAAAAAATAAGCTGGAGAGAAACTCTGAAGCTTCTACATTGTAGCAGTAACCAAAAGGTACACTTGCTTATATATAACTACCCCTACTTCCCTCTCACCGGTGCTCATGATCAGGATACGACCAGTGTCAGTGTGACTGGGATTAAAGTCAGCTTGTAGTGGAGCAATGTACTGCGTATGTTGCAGATTTTCATGGAGCAGGTCCCCAGTGTACAGGAACCCTGGTGTGGCAGAGAGATTCATCAAAACCCATCTAAATCTGTCAACTTAGACTGATTTAAATTCCTTGGCAAGACCAAGCTGGGTATCTTTTTTCATTTAGGCAAGCTGTGCAATTAGCCAATCTTTGGACTTCGGCATTCGGCATAATGATGCAAAGGGTGGGTTGGATGCACAGAAAGACTCACACCTCCAGTAGTGACAACGATAGACTCCAGGGTGTGTCCGTAGAATGGAAACTTAAACTGTAACTTGTGAACCTGTAGTCAGGGAATGGTACGTATACAGGCAACACTTACTATATATATGCCGTTATAATCTGTGCACTGTTGTATATGCAGCATATCCCCCACCCCTACCCCAAAACTGCAGTTAGAGTAGCATAAGAAGATGTTTCCTTGTACAGGGACACCTATGTGCATTTGAAATATAAAATGGATGCTGTCTCAGTGCAAATTTTGTGTGAGCCTAAATGGTGCGCATGCGTCCTGAGCCCCAGGTGTTCTGAGCCCCAGGTGTTCCTATGAGTTAGACACCGACCTCATAGAATCTGCGCAGACCAGATAGAACTGATACCGTAGTAAAGTTATCCACCACTGCACCACTGTCCAGCATGGAGGCCAGGTCCTGCCAGAGGACACCCACCATGTCATGAGAGGGAGGGTAGTACGTGGATCTGTAGTAGTCGTGGGTGTCCCTGCTCACTGTCACATTGCTCTGTGTTTATGGATAGAACAACACATACATGTTTATGATGCCCTGATGAAGGTATTTTTGCTAGCCATTGTACCCTGGCTAGGCCTCAGAACAATGCAAAATTGCTGAGTGTATTAGTGGAGTAGCCTGAAGAGGTGTGAAAAGTAACAGGTAATATGAGTGATATTACCTGTTACTTTTCACACTTCTTCCCAATCGACCGGACAGAGTCGTACGGAGCCCCCCGCGGAGTTCCGAGCGCTTCTCCACTCACGTACAGCCCATTGGGTGTTTTTGGCGGTGTTATCTACTTGGAACGAATACCTTTGAAATCTCAGCTATTTCGCTATTTCTTCCTCGGACATAATATATAGTAGGAAAGCGGCTTTCAGGAGAATCGAGGCAACAAGAGTCTTCCTCCAACTACGACGTGAAGTCGGCGGGCGGCGAGGGTGCGCAGGAGCTCCCGCGTGACCTGCACGCCGGGCCCATCCACCAGGCTTCCTTCTCTTTTTCGGAGAGCGTAAGTCCTGGTCCTCCATGACGACGACGCTGTCGGACGTTCCGCTCAGATCAGACGGGACGAGACGACGCTGTCAGACGCTCAGACACGCGCGCGGTTCTCCAGTGTACAAGCTACCAGTAGCACGCCTACTGGCGGGCCTTCCACGTGTATGCGCTCAGTAATCCCTCGGGCTATATACGCCCTCGGGTTTACGCAATATTACTTCGCGCATATACGTGGAAGACACCTGGTAGGCGTGCTACTACTATTACTTAGTGACTGCTTCAGAAAGCTGTGATAATTATTGAGTGCTCATAAATGGTCATAGTACTGATGTTAGACTCTGGTATGCAGTGATATGTTTTGCCTGCAATCCAACAGGCAGTAGCCTGCCAAATAATCAAATCCTCACAGCTACTTCAGCTTTGTAGTGTAAGCCAGAGAGTAGTAATATGTACAAACCTCAGCCCTTGTAAATCTTTCAATTGTGGCTTCCACTGACTGCTGCCTTCCTTCCGTCTCCGCATTCCTATACCTCAGATCTGGCACCATTTAATTAATTAATGTAGAGCAGCAGTGCTGTAACACTTAAAATCTCACACAAGACAAGGTTCTTAAAAAATCTCAAATGTATAGGTATAATGCAGGACAACCTGTCATCCCTATAATACTACGTACTACCGTACTTAGTGATATCTGTACGCACTGCGCCGGTAGCAGCTAGAGACGTTCTATATAGCTCTAGAGATTTTTCAAGCGAGTAAGTATAGTTTCTAATCCATCAACTCACCTAAGCCCCATGTCCAAGATACATGTAGCAGGAAAGTGCTGTAGTAGAGCAGTACAACTACTCGTGTCATTTTCCAGTTCCTCGTCGTCTCGATATCGCTCAAGGAAGTGGCGCGGGCGCATGCGCACCCGCGAACACGGTTACCACACCCCTCTATAAATACATCGCACACGCAGCAAAACAAAGGACCCTCACTGCCTGCCACGCCGAGAAGCGACGCGAGGATGTCTCAAACAGCACTGCTCTGTTGCTGTACTCTCCTGCTACAGGCGTCTTGGACTTTTGGTTCAGGTGAGTGGATCAGACACCCCTGTGTAGCATAGATCAATAGGTACATGTCGGTCTCATCGCAGGTAGCTATCCTATGTAGCTAGCTAGTGTAATCGCGGGGAGAGTCCGCGATACTGCTAGCTAGTTTCAACCTGTTTTCTGCACGGGTTTATACCGTTTTTCAATTAGTCCTTCATCCCAACTATATATACCAAACCCTCTCCCCATTTATGGAGAGACTCTCTCTCTCCTACTGTATCTGTGTATGTACATGTGTGTACCTTTTAGGTCTGAGATATAGCAACTTGGGTAAGGAGGGGAGTCAGCAGTCTGTGGAAACTAATTTTCAGAGATTCACCAGAGATGAGGTACGTATAACTAGCTAGGGTAGCTAAGTAGTAAATATTCCCTCCCTAGCGAGATACACTATCTCTAGCTAATGCTATGTATGGGGATTTTGCTAGAGGTCCAGTCTCAATACGAATTATACACAGTAATCTGAGAGAGTCACACAATGCCTTTAGAGGTGCTGAAACTGCCTCTAGTACAGCTACAGTGGGACATAACATGGGTGTTTAACGTGGTGTTTACCAACATTGCCCAATTCATAGCTTCGGGGTGCCCCTGTGCATGACCGAGACTTCCTTTTACTCTCTGCACTTTGTGTCTTATGTACTAGTATGGAAAGATGGTGGGGGTTTCATGACACATTATCTGACAGCATTTCCTCCAAACTGTAGTATGAGTAATGCTGTGTTTATGATACAGAGCTACAATGAGAGCAACCCAGTGAATACTCTTGTTACACACAATTCAGGCTAGTAGTACTAGGTTCACTCGCTGTACATTGTGGTGTGTATTAGGGAGGGTTTGAGAGGGTGTGCCTTCTGCAGGTATATAGACAACTGTCTGATTGATTTAACAGCAGTCAGTCATGTACTCTCCGTGTGCTAATCCCTGTTTGGACAATGTACACTTAGAGCAGCAACAGTTATTGCCTCTAGGCTAATGAACTAATAGGCTATATAATACTGGAGCAATTGTGTAATCCATTTTGGGGAGCTGAGTCACACGCATGAAATGCGTACACGATTGCGAAACTTCGATTCTGCTTCGTATATTTAGAGTTACTGGTGTAATGGTGCCTTCATCAGATATAGTACAAATCTCAATTAATGTGTGGGCATGATGCTGTGTGTCATCCCTATATATACCAAGAACTACCGAACTTAGTGATACATAGGGAAAGACCGCGCATTCAGACAACTGTAAGCAGTTGCTTGCTTTGCTTGCACATTGGTGTCTTCCTCCACTAAAATTGTGTATTCAACCGCCAGGAACAGAGTGATGTGAATGTGACCAGGGACACCCATGACTACTACAGATCCACCTACTACCCTCCCTCTCATGACATGGTGGGTGTCCTCTGGCAGGACCTGGCCTCCATGCTGGACAGTGGTGCAGTGGTAGACCATTTCACTGACTCCCAGCTCTCTGATCTACACAGATACTATGAGGTCAGTGTCTACCATAATAATATATACACTGTGGCTGTCAGTCTATCTCGTATAGGGATGTATGTATGAGCTGTTAGATCTCTCTATAATGTATTGCTGTCAGTATAACTATTATGTGCCGTTACTGTGGCTGCCTAGTTATGTGCCATGGCTGTGTGTGGCTGTCTCAAATTAAGATGTACTAATTGTCACTACATAATAAGTATATGACATGTCCCTTGGCTCCAGATTGACAGTGCATAAGGTCAGAGTTAGCTGGAATTCCTTTGGTGGGTGTATTCACATTACCACTTTGAATTTCCTTGCAACATCTCAAAAGGGTGTTGAATTTCCTTGCATAGCATAATAGCAACATCTCGAAACGGATACATGTAGCTTAAGTGTGACTTGTGATTGCTTTTACTGTATATACCTGATTTTCTGTGGGACCAGTGCCAGAGTAAGAGAGCTATACAGGTCTTTAGTTAGGTCTTTAGTCTTTAGCAATGTTACGAGAGTGGATTGTGCTGTGCAATATCTGTTCTCTTTCCTGCAGGTTCGTGACTTGAAGTTTCGATTCCCGTTCTACGGCCACATCCTGGAGACGCATAGCTGTCACCACTGGAGGTGTGTGCTCCATCGTTATATGTGACATGTAACTGCTGTTTGCATTCTTCTCCTTCCTTGGCTAGTAGCTTTCTATGTCCCTAACACTTTCATACGTGGAATTGCACTCTGATGTGACATATTCATAGTGTATCAGGTATCAGTATAGCCAAGCATAAGCATAAGCTGCCACATGACTGCCAAGTGCCAGCAAATTCAGAATAATTTTTCATAATGTAAGGTTACACAACACATACATAGAGGGGTTCTGTTACACTGCTAATATCACAGCCCTCCCTTTCTCTCTGTCCAGGGTTCCTGTACACTGGGGACTTGCTCCATGACCAGGTGGCAGCCACTCAGTACATTGCTCCACTACAAGCCGACTTTAACCCCAACCACACTGACACTGGCCGCGTCCTTGTCTTTAGCACCGGTGAGAGAGAAGTGTTGGTTAGCATTGTGTAAGAAGCTAAATGCACTGTTTCATACCTAGAACACTCATTGATATTAAATTCCTTTTTAACACTTGTGTGTCCTATAGTTTCGAAAATGTGGTATATAGTGTGTTATATTGGCACGGGGCATGAAAACAAACAGAGGATACCGCCCGTGAACCCAACAGACACTGTTTATGACCAAGTGCATTGGGAATCCAATATACACACTGACCTGAACGTGAATCACGTGCGGTTGTTTTTCAATACACTGTTGGATGTTTCATCAATTCTGCTCCTGTATAATTATTTTGCTGACTGTCTCTCTTTCTTGTGTGTATATATATACAGAGGAAAGATTCACAGTGCAGTGGGACATGGTCCATAACCACGACCACCTGAATGGTATGTACACACTGACTGATGATCTTAACTAGTCATGTGTCACTGTAATAATAATATTACAGATGGACCGTTCACATTTCAAGTCAGCATATTTCCAAGTGGAGAGATTCATTTTGTCTACAAGGAGGTAAAATATTTTATTATACCCCTAATTGCCGACTACTCAGGGTTGTATTCTCGCGATATGCGTACGTACGTACATACGTGTCGTCACGCTTAAGAATGTCAATTAGTCACGCTTAGGGAATGTCAATTAGTCACGCTTATGAATGTCAATTAGTCACAAGGAAGTGTAACTTCCGTCATTTGTAGGAAGTCTAGCTTCGCACGCAGTCAGTAGAGAGCGCGCACGAGTGACCTCAGTCGGACTGTTTACGCATTGGCTGGCAAGCGCGAGGCAAAATATGCTCGTGTGCATTCCTAGTTATATGTATTATGCTTCCCATGGTACATAAGCAGTGCAGCATACAGACAATTACTTGAAGGAATTTTACATGTCTGTTTTTTTGTTGACTCTGTATAATGTAGTCGGTTTAGCTGTGCATTCCTGTTGCTGTGAGCCTTGATTAGCTGTGCATTCCTGTTGCTGTGAGCCTTGATTAGTTGTGCATTCCTGTTGCTGTGAGCCTTGATTAGCTGTGCATTCCTGTTGCTGTGAGCCTTGATTAGCTGTGCATTTCAAGCCACCGTACAATGCCATGCTGTTCTTTCTCCACAGGTTCCACTACTGCTGGAGGATATTGACAACGAAAATCATCCAGTTCAGGTCGGAGTCTCTGATGCCTACTATTTCTATGAGAGGGTCCCCGATGGTAGGATACAGTATTGCACAAATCATTATGTTCATGGTGCTCTCAGAAACACTTACCACGTTTTCTGGGGTACGTATGCGTAACGTCACACCAGCAATTCATCACCACTTACTGGTCGCCAGGAATAACACATGCGGGTGCTTATAATACACCACACAAAATGTCACCCACATTGCTCGTTCGTGGTATAAGTAAGTCACATGGTATAAGTAAGTCACATGGTATAAGTAAGTCACATGGTATAAGTAAGTCACATGGTATAAGTAAGTCACATGGTATAAGTAAGTCACATGCTGATCAGGTACTATGTATGGAGAATTCTGTATGGTGGAGTACTGCGTTTTGATGTAGTCTGCTTTCGTGCTCCTCTGTTTAAGTTTTAACCTGTTCCATACAGGTATCCTGGTGAACATATATGAGTATGACAGAGTGTCTCTGGACAACAATACAAACCTCACCAACAGTGCCTACATCCTATCTCCACTTCTCAGTGAGTCCTACATGTACATACCACGAAAAGGCAACAAAAGAGAGTTTAAGGAAACTTAAGTACCCAATGCGAGGAAAATTCTGTTGGGTCCATTGTGAAAGTACCCACACACAAAGCAACCAGTTTTATAAGGCCTGTTTTTGGGGTTTGCTCCACATCACGATAAGTTTTAACACAATCCAACAGCATAGTAAAACCTTCAAGATTGCTGCAGGTAATCTGCTTTAGTGCTTGGTTGGAAGTGCATGCATGAAGGTATGTATAATGCGCATGCACAGTTCCCAATTTAACTGTCTCTTGTTATTATACTGTATAATCTCTCTCTGTAGACTGCATATCGGCCACCAGCTGTGAGCAATGTTCCAACATTTCCAAAGTCAGTGATTTTGACTGTGGGTGGTGTGGTGCACTGCAGAGGTGAGACAATGTGTTCTAGAATAGCCTCCTATAATAATATGTCCAGTGTTCTTACCATGGCTTGTGTATAACCACGTTTAGGACTTGTATATTTTGTGTATAAAGGGGTGCAACAGCTATTTGAGAATGTGTCCATCTACATGGCTGTCTGCAGGTGCTCCGATGGTATTGACAGACACAGACAAGTTTGGTACAACTCTGGCTGTAATCAGGAGGTATGTATATCACATTTTCATTAACACAAGGGCTAAAGGAGCTGTATATAGCTGTATGTGTGCTTATGCAATTCGCGTGTGTGACATCTACGTACGTACTGTACTAGAACGACTGCATTAACGAGTGAACCCGAGTGTGAAATTTCTGTTGTATTACGGTTTGTATCAACATCACTTGTGCTTGCTGTTGCACATATAATTGTATGACTTTGTGGTTTACTGCTTTATTTTCTCATCTACTGGTACCTGTTTCTCCGTGTCCTCGCTCCTGTACCACTTGCTGTCATCTCTTGGCTCACTGGCGAGACAGCAACAGAGCATGTGTAAGAAACCTACCACCAGTGCCACATCTCCTTTTACCACCACCTCTACTAATACCAACCTTCCACAAAGTACAGTTTGTCGTGTGTCTGTCTGTGTAATATTTAGTTCATGCAACAACTACAATAATTATAGAAGCCTAGGTTTTTGTATTGCCTTCCAAGCATGAAGGCATATGCGTAGCCGCGTACTGTTTCCTACTGACATTCCCCCCTTTTCCTCTTTCATTCCCCACTTCCCTCCCTCTTTTTTCCTCCTCCCTCTTTCCTTTCCCCACCTCCCTCCCTCTTTTTTCCTCCTCCCTCTTTCCTTTCCCCACCTCCCTCCCTCTTTTTTCCTCCTCCCTCTTTCCTTTCCCCACTTCCCTCCCTCTTTTTTCCTCCTCCCTCTTTCCTTTCCCCATCTTCCTCACATTATAGGCACTGGAAGCCCCTCCTCCTCCACACTGACAACCTCGGCTAGAGCAGGGATAGGAGCAGGGGTTATTGTGGTGGTACTGCTATCAGCATTCCTTCTACTTGGTCTGGCTCTGTTCCTGTACGCCTACCGCAGACCGACATCGAGAATGGGACAGTTTATCATCAAGGTGACTTGTTGGCAAACTGTTGTGCAAGCAAGGGTGTCTAGCGTCGCACCATTGTCAGATAGAAAAATCAAGACACACAGCAAACACAAAAATAAAGGACCAAAATGCAAGAACACTGTACAGACCAAATATAATGGCATATGCCAAACAAAGAGTCTGTGTGTTTGGATTTGGCCTTGCTTGCATACCGCACTAACGATTCATGCATGATGTGCTTCTGTTTTCTCCAGCATCGGCCAAAGGCCCGGTCCCTCAACAAGAGCAGTAGTACCAGTTATGACGTCTCTACAGAGAAGGCCACACTGGAGGAGGAGCTTCAGTAGTGCCAGTATGGGAACATTCTCCGTGCACCAGACAGCACTATAATGTCGTATATACGCTCCACATTATTTGTGTGTTGATTTTTAACCACATCTTTTTAAGTATCCATGACTATCGTTTAGTGTTAACACGATCAGATGAGGCATAATTGGCGAGCGGGAGCGAGCTAACCTAGTGGTCCAAACGGCGCGATTTTTCTATACGACCGACCGTACGTCGTGTAAGTGCGCATGCGCGGCTTCGTTACGCGCTTCTTTTTATCCGAAATAATTTCCTATTTTTTGCTACCGGCGCATGCATCAGCTAGGATAACGCGCTTCTACACGCTGCTATGATGGCTCGTGCAGACACAGTCATTGTGTGCTCGCTCCCGCTCGCCAAAAATGCCATGCATTCGCCTACTAGTATTCCTAGTGAGTGTGACTTGAAGTAAACATCTGATAATGTAGGGATGTTATATACCTGTTGCTTCAGAATGACAAGAAAGAGTGTAAAATACATATTTTCCCAGAAGGACTGCATTCAAAATATCTACCAGCCAAAAGCCAATATTATTGGCGAGCGGAAGCGAGCTAACCTAGTGGTCCAAACGGCGCTATATATAATTATATACGTCCGTCCGTACGTCGTGCTGTGTCAGAAGTACGCGCTTCTTTTTATCCGAAATAATTTCAAATTTTTTACACGCTCTTGCTGCGAGCCAGGGAGAGAACTCTCGTCCATTCGGCGGCATTCGCTGCACTCTTTGGTGCCTTACTGAGGCTTGCAATCTTCGTGGTTCCAAGCTGCAAGTTGTAAGTAGCCTAGGTTGGCTCGTGCGGATATAATCATTGTGTGCTCGCTCCCGCTCGCCAAAAATGCCGTGCATTCGCCTACTAGTTCTTCTCAGCAAAATTAACACTCAATTATTTTTTCCTATGTACTGCCATTCATCCCCTACATTGGGGGCAAAGCTCATGAAGTTCAGTTGCAGTTCAGTTCAGTTCAGTTCAGTTAATTAGGGCAGGGGCAACTTATGAATTAACTGATTCTGTCTTGATTGTTGGCTCTGCATTATCATAAGCCTCGATCCGCTGCATGAAATCAAACAGCTCACATTTCACCTAGAACTGGGAGGAGAATGGAAAACAGAACTGCAATAGGGCTTAACAAAACACAATCATGCATTATAAGAGCTCACTTAGGTAGGATTCATAATAATATCGTGTGTCTATGCAGTTGGCGGAAGCTCTTTATGGGAACACTCACCAGAAACACTATCTCTGGCAAACATTTTCAGAGGACCATGCTACTCAGATTCATCCAACGAATGCCACGCAACCCTATCTCCTTACACGTCTATTTATGTGGGTTTACATAATTTACAATTTGGCAGATGTCATGAGAGTCAATACTAGTCTGACAATGGCTATTCAAACTCTACGACAATAGCTATTCAAACTCTATGACAACGAATGCCACTTCAGTACTGCTCAGTGCACTGCAGGAACAGCAATGATGCGTTCTAAGCAGATTTTCGCAGCTCTTTCGATGTGTTTCGTCCTCGCGTGTTGCTACGGAGTGCACTTGCTGTCTTCAAACACGGTATTCTACGGTGAGAGGCCACGTAACGTATATACGCATGTATTATTAATTAAAACCCTTCGGTGCCCATGCGCAGCGAGGGTTGTGTGTCTGTTACTCTCAATCTCACTTCTCACTGTGTTTGTTCGTCTCACAAAGGATACGACCTTAACGGGCAATGAAGGTCAGAAAATATGCAAATACGCGCTCTGCGTACTTCGGATGCACCAGTTATGTTATTGCACCTATCATTCTCTCGATAGCTATAATAGCAAGTGTGCCTCATAGTCCGTGACATTGATTTCCTCTAAAAACAGCGTGTAACTTGTGCGTCTCACGTAATGACTCGCAAGAGTTTTCTACCGCTCGGACTCAGAGAAATTTTCTCCTCGTGCAAATCAACAACAAAAGGTTAATCAGCTAGTTGGAAATGTGTATACTTCGAAACGGGAGAGTTCCACAGGTTTCACAACCCCCGCTTTGCGGCGAATGTGCGCATATAGTGTCTACAGCATAATTATAGTGTCTACAGTGGAAGAGCGTACTGACGATCGCTTGGTGGCCGTGCACACCTTCGTGGAATTTTAGTGAAATTGCGTACGTATTTTCCCGTGGAGAACTAAAAGTGTTTATAAAGTCTTTTGCCACATTTTTAGTCTTTGGGCTTTTATAGCTAAGCATCCCAATGCATGCTGCTGTTGAAGCATATTTTGACATTTCAAACCTTTATAGAAAGGTAAAGTCCAACAACACATAAAAAGAAGCGCGTACAAAGCCGCGCATGCGCACTTACAGGACGTACGACGTACGATAATAAACAGAAAATTCCGCTCGAACGAACGACTAGGTTGGCTCGCTCCCGCTCGCCAATTAAAAACTTGCGCCATCCTCAGAACAAACTGTATTATCATACTAAACTAGTAGAAATGCATGCCTATTCATTGGTTTTAGAGAGAATAATGGAGGGACAGAGACTATCAGCTTATGTGAGTGAAGATGATAACATATGTACATCTCCCATGTGTATGAGAGTGAGACAGACACAAAAGGTTCTGTTCGACCTTGTTCCACGAAACTTCTTCACGGAAGTATCGCAACCCTTGCTGGAACTCCTCACTCCATATACCACATAACCTTTCTCAATACTTTTCTAAGTTGTGGTTCCCAATGTTTAATGACAATACTACCATGAACAAGCCAGTGATTCGAGAGTTTAACGTCAGCCAGTTTCTCTCTAATAGACATAACCAAAGTCAGCTTGAGCAGAGGATCTACTGTCTCCCATTTGTGTATCTCGCTGGATTCCCCAAATGTGGTACTACGTCCCTGTATCAGATGCTAGTACAACACCCATTGGTGGCAAAACCACTCAGAAAAGAAGGGCATTTCTGGTACACTTTCACTGAGTACAGTGGTACTTACAAAGACAAGTTCATACACAGCCTCTTTCACCTCCACCAGTTTCAGGACGCTGCGCAGCAGATTGCTAAATCTAGGTGCAGTATTACAATAGATGCCAGTGTCTCAACACTTACGAAAAGTTATCATCAGTTTGAAGATGAATCAGATATGTCTGTGGTACCTTCTGTGATCAATGAGCTGACACCTACTGCCAGATTTATTGTCATAATGCGTGATCCTGTCAAGAGACTTTTTTCTGACTTTTGGTACTTCTGCTCACTAAGAAGCTGGGTCAAAAACAGTGTGCCAAAGTACTATCTTGAAAATGGGAGGCAAGTTTTTCACAACTTTACAGCTGAGGCAGTACATGACTTTCGTGACTGCATTGCTGACGAAAAGGTTTTGTTACTTTATGAGTGTGTACGTAGAGTCTCTTACGTAAAAGAAAGTGACTGCCGTAAGGTGCGGCTCGGCATAGGCATGTATTACTACCACATAACCCGTTGGTTGAGGGTAATTCCCAGAGAAAGGTTCCTCTTTCTGAGGTCTGAGGATTTGTCTCTGGATCCATACTCAACCATGGAGAAAGTTTCTGGACCTCCCTCCTCAAACCAGGCAACAGGTGGAGGCTTCTCTCTCCAAAAGACGCGAGTGGAACACAAACGACTGGATAAAGTCAGAGAAGTATAGGGAGAGGTTTGCAATGCTGCCACAGACAGAGAGAATGCTGAGAGAGTTCTACAGACCTCACAATGAGAAGTTGGCTGAGCTCCTCTCTGATCCACATACTCTGGAACTGACA
>CASHTH010001502.1:0-20645 GCA_030341885.1 Geodia barretti | reverse complement strand
GACTTTACAAACTACACATTATGCGTATGCCAGAGAGGAGCGGAGGCGAGCATAAGGGAATATTTCGAAGGCCCGCTCGTGGTAGAAGGCTTCCTCACCCAACACCCTCGGCAAGACTAGACGGAGTATGATACACAAGGAATTTGTGCGTCCTATGGTGCTGTCTCGTGTCCCAGGAAAAGAGAGGTGGAGGTTCGTAGACAGTTTTACCCTATCAGTGTCTTCTACGAGGTCGTCCCTCTGCCGATGCAATTTGTAGTCCGTGATGTACACCTGGTTGCCGAACGCGTCCGTGAGTGAACGCGCCGAAGTCGGGGCCGACAGACGGAGAAGAAGTTTCGACGGTCGCAACCGAACCCCCGTCACCTTGCCGTGGCTTTCAGTACTATTGTGATTCCGGCACCTCATAGGAACCATCGGATTGGAATAGGGTCGCAGAAGCCAGGGAGAAACGCGACACTTCGCCGCCGCAGAACGAGATTCGCTTCGACTTGCACTCGTGGCGTTTCTTGTAGACGCGCCTCGGTAGAGGTTTCCGAAGATATGGCGTTGCGGCCAGGATACAGCCGAGGACCATGACCAGGTGGGGACGGCTGGGTGGTGAAAACGGTAACTGAGCGTCCTCGTCGTCGCAGAAGTAAACCTCTGTCACGTCAGAGCCTCTCTCTCTCTGACGCCGTCTCCAGACACACAACCAGGACTCCCATTATAACCAGGACCACCAGGTCCGTGTGACCTTCCACCAGACCAATTGCAAGTGTCATCTTCTCCTTGGCAGTGCGAAAAACACTCTAGCTAGCTACTATATCTGCGCACGAAACTCATAACGCATGCTCATGACGGACTTTTATTGGAGCGCTGAGAACTCCTCGAAGTAGGTTGAATCACCAAGAACTCGTTTAACTGTTCTCTTGCTCATCTTGCAACTGTTTCTGTGAGTGCAGTTTACTACTTGCAACTTGACGTTGAATGGCATAAACTCTTTTATTGTCGACAGAGTATTTTACACATGACCTTGTAATACTGATATATTATTATAGCCCCATTTTCCCCATTCATCATATTACTCCTATTTAACACAATTTCCCAAATTAGATATTTATTAATTCCTATTTCCAAATATACATACTCATACCACCATCATCCACTCACCAGACACAATCGAACAACCTGAAAGAGACGTTATTATTGTGAGAACACGAGCGTCGCCAAAATTACCAAATTTTGCGCATCATGGTTTATAAAGCAAAAGGTCACGAACCACAAGAAGGAACAAATTTTACTTATAATTGTATAACATGGTCGACTGAGACAAGGAAAAGAGTCCCTCCCATGCCCTATAGAATATGACCATAATATGTTACAAACTTTAAGGAACTGCACCATGTAACTGATAAATTCACCAATAATGCAGCTCTAGTGAAAAATATATAGTGAGGAAAATGGTCTTACTTACTGGCCCGTCATTTCCCTGCTCCCATGCATCTGATATGCACCCCCACACCCCTCTGGCAGACCCGACGCAGCTGTTTGACACGGAGAAAAGAGAGAGAGAGAGAGAGAGAGAGAGAGGAGAGAGAGGAGAGAGGTGCTTGGAATTACGCAAAATCTGCCACTTTCTAGGCAGTTACATACATACACCGTATTTGAAGGCAAAATCGCCACTAGATCACAAAGTAATATGGAGAGAAGACAGGTGTTAGGGCTAACGGCAGTTCCGGTCACCACAAATCAGCTGCGGGTTCACATGGGTACCCCGGGGGTCACCGCGGCAACAATCTGCGACTGGTGCATGGGGGAGAGAGGGAATACTGGCTGGGTGTGTGGAATCACCAGGCCTTGCGGAGTCACAATCTGCAGGGGGGGGGAGAGGAGGAATGAGGAAGTTCTGAAGTACTCCATATACTTTCACTCTCAGACAACAATACACCACATAGAAAACTTCTGACGGGGGGAGAACACACTTGCAAATTTTGGCGATATTCCCACAAAAATTTTGTTTTAGTGGGAGGCAACATTTGGAAACACATGTTTTTTTCCGGAGAAAGAGTACATCTTGTGGTATAGCTACTTTTCCAGCATTGCCGAAAATGCCTCGTGCAGAGTCAAAAGTTGTTTGAATGGGTATGTGTGTACATACGGTTTGACCGGATTGAAACAACTGATGTTGTTGCATGATGGGAAACTGCTGCTGTGCTGCGCCACCTGGGTGAGGATGGGGAGGAGGGGGAGGAGTATAGCGGGAAGAGATAAAGGTTGTTTAGTGAAATGAGCAGAAGGAAGGAGAAAACTGTAAGCATCACTGAACATACCAATCATTGACGAATGTGGACTGGCAATAAACTGAGAAGATCCAGAAATTAAACATACATACATCATCATTACATCCAACGTAACTACCTGAGGCATGCCCATCAGAGGACCAGGTGGGAGGCCATACTGAGAGAAACCTGAGGAAACGAGAGAGAGGCATGAAAATCCAATCATACACAACAGGAGGAGGGAGAAAGGAGGAGGGAGGAAGGAGAGAGGTTCCCACCAGTGTGAAGGCTAGGTCTGAGTAAGCCCGCCATGCCACCACCGGCCGGTTGCTGAGTCAGCATGTAGCTGGAAGAAACTGGAGTGGAGAGAGAGAGAGAGATAAGATGCTGAGTCCGAAAACTAAGAGCAGGCTTCCTCTAACTAAGCAACTTTTTCTAGAATTTCAGAAACTGAAGAAGCCAGCAGCTACACTATGCACTCAGAACAATATGTAGTGAAGGGGCCTTAGGCTTGGTCTATTGCATCCTCGATTGCAGTCTGACGCTATAGTATGAGTAATGGTAACAGAGAGGGGTAGGGGGGGCATCGAGTTACCAGCAATAGCTGTACCTGCTGTGTGGATATCTGGAGTAGCGAATGAGGTGTGGGTGTAGACGTTACTGGAGGCAGACGGTCGGATGCGGGGACTGTTGTTGCCAGGGTAACGGGCCCCGCCGCTGCGGGGAGTGTGCGGATGTGTGCGAGTGTGAGTGTGGGTGGAGGATGGCGAGCCCTGGACAGCGAGAGGGGGGGGAGAATAGAAGAAAGAAAAATGAAAGAGAGAAGAGAAAAAAGGGCAAGAAAAGAAAGACAGAGGCAACGATAAAGAGGGGTATGGAGTTGGAGTAAGCAGCTTACAGCAGAGGCTGAAGAGGCAAAAGAGGAGGAGGAGGTGAGGGGAGAAGGCACGAACTCCTTCAACACAAACTCCTTTGCCGTGGGATCCAGCTTGAAGTTCTTTATCGCTCTAGAGAACAAGAGAGAGAACAAGAAGACATTCACGAGAGGCTATGTACTACTATAATTATATCTATATATACAGTGGGAAAAGACATCGATATAAAGGGGACTTCTCTATTATAGAAAACACTTCATACTAATACCCCAACAAGAATACCATCCCTTATTCAGATGTTTCACTGCAGAGAATGGACTCACTGTTCCTTCTCGGCCTTCGCAGGCTCCGGGACAGCGAGGGGCGGGGCCTCCTCCGTCTCCTCCTCGTCCTTCTTCCCTCCCTCTCTCTCCTCACCGGCAGTGGACTGTAGAGACACTGGCTGCAGCTCCTCGGAACCACCCTCTCCAGCTGGCCCCACCCCCTCCTGTAGGCAGAGAGAAACATCTTCATTTTCTGTTTCGTTATGCTATTGAGGCAATAAATCAGCATAGTTGGCATTATAGCCTAAAACACCCAGACATACACATACATTGTACCTTTGTGTCTGCTAAAGAAGGTGCTTGGGGCAACTCCGAAACTCTCTCGCCGCTAACTTCCGGGGTTTTCCCCTTGTTAAGATTATCTACTGCCTCATCAGTGGACACAACACTGTCACATGAGTTTGTCTCATTGTTGCCGGGTAACTGAGAGGAAGTGGGTGGGGCGTGTGGTCTCAGAATCGGCAAGGCTGCTGGTGCTGTTTGTCTGAGGTGAGGGAGGAACGAGGGGAGAGGGCGACGGAGACGAAGTGGGCGGAGCTAGAGACGGAGCTGTGGAAGTGGGTGTGGCTTGGGGGTGGGTGCTGTGTGAGGTGAGAGTCTGACTTCCGTTTTCCTTGACGACGAGACCTGAACCCAGCGAGTTCACCTGAGACCTGAGTCAACAAACATAACTCCGTGAATGGGCGTGGTCTCATGAATATTCATGAGCACATTACCTCTCGGGCTCCCTCGACACTGAGCTCCATCTGTCATACAGAGATAAGAACCACATACAAACTGTGCAGCAAACTTACAACAACACGGACAAGCAAAGTTTATCTACAATATGGACAGGAACAGTGGACTAATAGCAACCAGGGTAAGCAAGTCAACAGGCAGAGAGTTTTGGAGCATTACAATGCATGACTAATCTTAACACACCTCCATTACACTGTGTATACATACCTGTCTTCTTCTGATCCTAGGTCATCAATACCATGCCTCGAATGCTGCAACAGGAGATACGACAACATACTCATACCTACACATGCACACTATACAGTGGGCGCACCATATTCCTAGACTCTATCTCGCTGGCAAGTTGAATGGCCTCCATCTCTCTCTCCTTGTAACCCTCCACGTCTCTCGCCAGTGGTGTCCTGGGGAGTACGGAGAAGGGAGGAGGAGGAAGGAGCGAAGGAGCGAAAATGACATACCACCCAAATACCAACAATATATATCAGAAATTTCACAAGAAAAAATTTTTGGACTGTCTAATCCAGTTGTAAAAATATCACAGATCAGTCGAAAATTTTTATCTCTTCCAAGTTTTTTTAAAGACCGGCATGACATATATACTACAGACTTACGTGTACTCTGGCAATTCCTCGTCGTAGGTCGACGAAACTTTAAACTGCGCAACACATAGGAGAGAGCAAAAAATCCATTGCAAATAATGAAGAGTGCTAGTGGCAACCCTCGGCATAAAACGAACGCATGTTTGTGCAACTTTACAAATTGCACAGTGTACCAAATACGCATACAAGAGTGGCAACCCTCGGCATAAAACGATGTTACAAATTGCCATAGTGTAAATGTGCGTGCACAGAATGTACCAACTGGCCACAAGGTCCTGTTACTCTCATGATAACATACCTTGTTCTTATTCACAGCAAACATCTCCTCCACACTCCAACCATCACCCTGATCAGGGGGGAAAACAGCTATCATTCCCCTATATACCACCTCCACAAGAACCTACCTCCGGCCCGCCCATCACATCCAGATTAACTCCGTCCCCACTGAAATCTGTGAAAGGCTGCCAGGACAACGACAACAATATTCATTACCTCACTTCGTCAAAGTGAAAGTACTACTTAATCAAAGCACTAAATTTAGGGAATACCCATTATATCTCGCTATATAGCCTCACATACATACAGCATTATATGCATATACCTGCAGTTCTCTGGATTGTGGACCATTTGTATGACCACTGATTTCACCATCAGTTTTGAAGATGTCTATTATATACAACACACGAAGTAGGAGAGTGAAACGGGAAGGTGATAAACACGTACACTAATTCCGAGTTGTGAGCCTCACTCACCTAATTGCGGGTTCGTCCCCGTTTTAGCAGAGATGGTAACGACATCGGCAAAACACACTTCTTTTCTGTCGTACACAGTATCAACAGTCGGCGGCTGTATACATACACATACGATACGGTGTGTTGGTAGTGCGAGCATGAGTGTGTGTGTGTGCATGAGTGCGCGTAAAAGATCACCGACGTGACCAAGACACGGGTAGGTTACAGGTCACATGACGCTCACCTGACCCTTCACGTGTGCCACATTGAGAGAGATCTCCATATTAGGAGAAATAGCTCTAAGGATTCCCTCGTACACTTTTCCGCTCGTCATTTGTACCTCCACCACACATCCCTGGATATTAGAGAGATGTGGGACCCTCTTCCCCCTCTCATACACCCCTCTGCGTCGCGTCTTTCACCGCGCGCTGCTCGGGCATCGACGCTACCCTCTCTCTCTATTTCTCTCTCTCTCTCTCTCCACTCTCTCTCTCTCTTCTCTCGTCTCTTTCTTTCCCCCCCTCTCTCTTCCCCCCCTCCTAACTTCTACATACTTTATCTCCCTCCAGTGCTCTAATAACTTACAATGAGAGAAACTAGTGTGTGCGCCAAAGGAGGATTGTTGAACACACCAACTCCACCAGACTGAGTAACGTGGAGAGAAAAGGGGAGTTACACCACAAAAGTAATCTCCCTATTTTATCTCTCCCTCTCTCTCTCTCTCCTCTTACATTTGGAGCAAGGAGATGGGCCAAGTTGTCCCCTGCGGGCGTTTTGCTAGCACGGGCGCCCCTAGAGAAGAGAGATATAATTCATTTGTGCGTCTCCCAACCCCCTTCTCTTTTTCTTACCCTGCCCTGTCGCTCCTGCGTCCCTTCATCTTCCCCGGTCTCTGGGCCGTTACTCCGGACATGACGCGCCTTCTCCCTACTGCGAGCGGTGGACCAACGGGCGAGCGAGCACGGAGCGAGAACTGGGGCGGAGGTATAGAAGGAGGGAGGGAGGGTGCTCAGAAAACCGCTCGGGGGGAATCGAGTTGTCACCACAGCCAGTTACGCTAACTTTTACTACGCACGTGAATTCGCCGTAAGCGCACGTGATCCGGTGGTGACCTTTTCACCTCCCTCTTTACGTCTGCGCACGCACATGGAGGGACTTGTGGAGCTCGTGGACGAGCGGTTCGCGGCCATAAAACGGCAGTGAGCGTTCCTTCCTTTCCTCCTACATACACCGCACACCGTTCGTTCTCCCCAGGCACTTCCCGAGCTATCTGGTCTTACTACGCAACTGGAGAGGTCCGGGGGGAAAAATACGAAAAGTTCACTTGAAAGGTGTAGGTGTTGTCTTCTTATCTCGATAGAGAGCCTGAAAAATACGGAGGAGTGGATGGTAAAGAAGGAGCAAGAGTTTTCCCAGTACGCCGACACCGTGATGTGAGCATTTCTCTCTTTTCTTCTCTTTTCTCCTATCTCTCTCTCTCTCTCTTATTGTGAAACCCACAGAGCCCAGTACCAGAAGGGTCCTCCTGCCCTACAAGACCACACCTACTACAGATATGAAGACGAGAACTCGTGTATGCAATAACCCACTCCCTATGCCTCCTCTTTCCTTGCTCCTCCCCACCAGTTGTGGCCCACAATTGTTCTGAAGCGTGCTGGGCCATGGGAATGACCGTCAAATCCCCATCTAAGTTCAGTTCCCTCTCTCTCCCCCTCCTCCTCGGCTGGCAGCGGTGAGGATGCCACACAAATCTCTTCTCTCTCGATGCCCTTCCCACACCTCTCTCTACGGCTCTCTTTCTCCTGGTGTATGTAGAGTATTTATGATGCGGCCTCCGAGTGAAGGAAATCGGACTGACACATACTATTCCGCCCCTTGTGGCAGGAGACTGGTAAGACATAAGCACTCTCGCCTCATTCTTAATAATTATCGAGACACAAATTTTGCTGCTTAATCTCAATCACTCTATGCAAAATAGAACCTTCAGCATAGATTTTTTTAAATCGTTCGCGTAATACGTACATACGTGCAATCACCTAAAATTTTGTGCCTCAAAAGAATGTATCACAAAATTTTTGGTATGCATTATGTCTGTTCTCACTATAGAGATCGATGGAAGAAGTGAATCAATTTTGTGAGTGTCTGCAAAGAAATATGTTCTTGAATGATCACTTTGTTCTGTCCCTACCTCACTTTCTTCTGTCCCTATATATACCAGTGGAAAGTACTTCTGTGGCTGAGTCCAATATATTAATCACCAATTTCACCTTTGACCCTCTCTGTTCCCTTGTATGCCCACCCTACAATGCCAAGGTATAATATGTCTGCATGTATATAGTATGTATATATATGCCTTAAAGCTGAAGGGAGAAAAAATGGTTCGTAGGAAAATTTTCGTCGATAAAACTTTTACCAATAGCCCAACCAACAAGTGTATATTTCTCCCTGGGAACAGTCTTATTGTCACATGGACTTGGGGGAGTGAATGAAGCAATCTCTCTTTCAGTCTGCAGGTGCCAAAGTCTTCATCCCCGACATTACGTGTGACACCAGAGGCCATTCCTATCACCGTATGCTTACGTAGCCCGTTCGCCTTTCTCCTCTCTTCCTTCTCTTCCTCCAATTCCAAAAAGCAAGCACACATATCAACATTTGGATTGAACAAATCCACTAATGTTAACCTGAGTTGAGCCTCCCTTACTGACTGAGTCATAAAAAATATCTACAACGTAGCTGTGCAATCTGCCTTAGTTTAGTTTTAATTCTGACCACAACTGGAACTCCAAACTGTACTCCTTGACCTGCTGTCTCTTCCCCCTCCCATTGTCCCAGTGTGTCAACTCCATCACATCGGACCCACCCGAGCACTTCCACTACATCAATCACAGAGAGATTGGCCCCGGGGTCCACATCGAGACGGACCCCGGCTTTCTCGTCTCCTGCTCCTGCGCGGACCACTGCGCCAACCGCTCGACCTGTCACTGCTGGCGTCTCACCATGCAGGAGGCACAGACGATCTCCTCCAACAAGCAGTCGGTGGGTTACACCCACGGACGACTCAAGAGGCCGCAGCACTCGGCGATCTACGAGTGTAACGCTCACTGCTCGTGCGGGCCGAGGTGCCGGAACAGAGTGGTGCAGCGTGGCGTGGAGCACCACTTGCAGGTGTTTCGGACCGAAGACAGGTGAGGAAAGGGTTAAATCTGACTGTAGTGGATGGTCAATAGCAATGGGGTTAAAAGAGTGGCAGGTGAGGAAAGGGTTAAATCTGACTGTAGTGGATGCTCAATAGCAATGGGGTTAAAAGAGTGGCAGGTGAGTAAAGGGTTAAATCTGCCTCAGTCAAATCTCTATGTCTTGCACAGGGGGTGGGGTCTGCGTACACTGAGAGATATCCCAGCTGGAAGTTTCATCTGTACGTATGTGGGTCAAATCTTCCCCGAGCACACCCTGGAAAACCAGGGGGGCTCAGTGCCCACTGTGAGTTGGTGGGCCCCCCCAATACTAGGGGGACTATGTAATTTTCGTTCCCCCCAGCCAATCAGTGACGAGTATTTTGCCGAGTTGGACTATATTGGTAAGTGTGTAGTTGCTCTTTCCCCCTAGTTACCACCGTCTCCCTGTCCATCCATATAAGCCAATACTGTGACCCTGTGCTGTGCTCATTATTGCTGAACCCCTAATCTCTCAGTCTCTTGCTAACTGACAGTCCTCTCCCACTAATAGAGGTAATGGAACACCACAAGGAGGGCTACGAGGAAGAAGTGGTGATGCCGTCTGATCACGAGACGACCATGAGCAGTGAGGATGAATCTTTCATTCTCGACAGCATCGCCAGCTCTCATGTATGCCGCTTGGCTTCTCCCTTATTTACTGCCAGAACGTAGCAAGAGGGATGTTGTGTGGTAGACCTGACCCTTCTCTCTCTCTCTCTCTCTCCCTCTTCCTATTTTTCTTCTCACCAGACAAGAGATGGTGGAACAGGGGCAAGTGGCAGTGACGATGATGCCAATTCTGACAGCAGCAGTTCCTTATCCTTCATCAGGTGAGCTACATATACCAGTATTCACAGAGTATAGCCTTTTGATATCGGCTACAGTGGTTCACTGCATAGTGAACTAGCTGCTAAATTAATATTGGCGGTTGATAATTGATATTGCTGAAGTGAGAGATGTATATACTTGTCCTGCAGTTTGTGTAGTTCCACTGTCATCTCTCCCATCCACTCCCCACTTGCCCCGCCCCATTCTGAGCCACACCCACCAACAGATGACACACCATCAAACTTTACAATGTCAGTAACTACACCCATACTCTATGGGTTGTCCCATCCACCAATTGGACATCGATCATCAGACAGGACATCTCCAGGACCCAAAAACAGGCCAACTCATGCTCTACAAACCGCTCCCACTGCATCATCAAAGCGGTCGTCCCGTCTGCAAAACGAGCAAAGAATCAGATCACCACAAGATTATGTGGTTCCAATATCCCCACACCAGCAGCATGGAATCAGGACTCGCCAGCATTTCAGGGAGGACTTCAGCTACATAATTGATGCTAAGGAGAGGGGCAACATTGGTCGCTATATCAACGTATGTTCCAGCTGCTTCCTTCAGTTAGCCCTCTTCAATTCTCCCTCTCTTTCTTCCAGCATAGCTGCTCTCCAAACATGTTTGTTCAAAACGTGTTTGTCGATACGCACGATCTGCGGTTTCCGTGGGTGGCCTTCTTTGCAAGAAAGTGAGTATACTTCCTACACACAGACACAAAACTAGTTTGCCTTTTCTCTCTCTCCCTCTCCTCCCCTGCTCCATTTTTTCTCTCTCCCTTTCCTCCCTCCACGTATCTCAGTCGTATCAAGGCACTGCAGGAGCTAACGTGGGACTATAGTTACGAAGTAGGGTCTGTGGAGCGAAAGGTCATTTACTGCCGCTGCAAGGCACCCAACTGTCGCGGAAGACTTCTCTAGTTTGTCACTCACTGACCCCACATCATGTCATGACGTCATATTAAATAGTACACTAGACCAATTGAATAAACCCTATCATGATGCAATATTAATTATTACAGAGAGTGCGATATGTGATTTGACTAATACACAGAGTGTGATACAATACATCTCAGTGAGGCAATGTACCGCCACTGCCTCAGCCACTGAGGGGGTCCTCCATGCAGTGTATGGCATATCGCAGTCTGCTGGTCATGATCTCCTGTGTCGAGTACTGTGGCAGCTTCAGCAGGAACATACACGTCTCTGCTCTTACGTAGCGGCTGTCTGTAGGACCTGCAGAGGGTTCGTTCAATACCAAATCATAGTGTAATGCTCAACAGAAATAGTAGGTATATACTGTGATGATTAGTTGAGTACATTTATTACAAAGCACCATATTATGTACATCAACCACTGCTCGGTAGCTACAGTGAGCTACTACATCGCAGGGGGGTGGCCACTGCTCACCGGTCCCATCAGGAGGAGCGATCTTCATGGGGTATGGAGGAACGTTCATAGCCGTGTCCCGACCCCCCTCTCTGCATGGGTTGCCAAACGGGATCCTCTCCTGGTTGCAGGCAAACTTTATGAACTTCCGCAGTTCCTCCTGTGTTGGGACAGTGGTTGCTGACAATGTGATAACACAACTGTGCCCTCCCTTTCTCCTTCGTCTCCCCTCACCCCCCCTTCCTCCCACTTCTCGCACCATTGTGCCAAGTGTATACCCTTCCCTCTCTCCTCCCTCCTCTCTCTATACCTGTGAGAAGCTCTCCAGAGTGTTCCAAAAGAACTGGACATGTTTGTCAGTCTCCTCCAACCCCACGTGGTACTTTGTGTGTCTCTGGAGTAGAGAAAACATACAGTTTTTTTTATTGACTAGTGCTCACAATCAAGCTCTAGCTTTTTCTCATTATTGATTCACAAATGTTCTTCCCACAACACAATCTCCAAAACAGATGTTCTGACAACAAACAAGTTGTTTACATGTTTGTAAACAAGGACGGCTCACTTTGAGGTAGTCCAGGTTTATGTCTGGGATGCCGCAGACTCGGAGGTCAAGGTCCGTGGGGGTCAAGATATTGAGCAGTTGTAGGGGAACCACGGAGGCGAGGCCACACCTCACGCTGGTCATGCGGTGGTCACATGACATCTCTCTCAGTCGCAACTCCCGCACCGCATCAACAAACTCTCGTCTGTTCTCAAACCTTCAGAATTTGAGGAATTCGCGGTTTAACAGGCAAAATTGTAGGTAGTACCGGCAAAAAATGGACCCTCAAAAAATAGCACCACCAAAATAATTGATACACTTACGTAAGAGATTTGTAGTGGCCTTCTGGACACAGTTCAACCTCTTCCCCCGTCATTGTGTGGTAGACAAACTGCACCCCTTGCTGCTGCTGCTGCGACTGTTGGTGGGTGTGGTAGACCATGCCCCCTGTCCGGCCCACTTCTCCCTCCTGTCCCTGACTGGTGTGTCTCACCAGACCCGACAACAGCTCGTCAAATTCCTCTATTGTTGAACACTGTGAGGGAGAGCGAACAAGAGAGGGTCACATTATAGAGCACTTACAAAGACAGTTTGGTTAGGTATATATGTACACATGCAAACGTATCAGTAGAAGAAATGAATCTCAAACACACTTTTGAAACACAACATTCTTTGTAGTATATATGCTGAAAATGACATTGAACCCTAAACACGCTGTGGCAAATGATACACGTTCACACACTGTCATGCGGTGCAGTAGAAAAAGTATGCCGTCTTGAAAACAATTGCACATGATTCCGAACGTACAGAGAGCATTTTTTCTGTGAGATGATACGTGATGCAGTCGGTGTCTCTCAAGTCCGCTAAGGACAGGGGCGTCCCCTTCAGACTCTTCCAGAAACATGGGAGGAGGTCCAGCGTCATGGGAACGTCGGCCCGGATGGCCACGCCCACCAGTTGTCCGAAGAACAGGAGGAGTTTCTCTTCGGAGTACGCCATTGGTCCTGGGTACAGGATATACTTACCCTGCACGGGGAATGAGGGAGAGGCGATTAAAGAAGTGAATCTTTCACTGATGGCAGTCAAAAATTAGAGGTGTTTGTTTAGCACAGCATCAGGTACGTATATATACTGTGAAGACACAAGACCATGTGATGTGTGGTACTGACAGAGTTGAGGCCAGTGGCTCCGCTGGGACATGGGAGGAGGATGGGGAGGATACTGGACTGGAGTTCCCTCACTGCCTGCCACACAAAGTGTCTGAATGAACCGCCTGCAATGGGGAGGAGAGAGAGAGAGAGGGACAGATGGCATCGTGTGAAGAATTCTCCTGGCAGTCTTACTTGTTCCGTGGACTTCTTCTCCGGCGAGTTTGACGTTGAAGGCGTATGTGGGGTCTCCCCCGCTGGCGAGAGGGACGCAGAGCTGCGGCGAGGGGACAGACAACATCTGACCTGCAGCCTTACAGAACTGAGTCTCCAATGGAACTCCTGCCACACCTGTACCCACACACACACACAGCAGTAACAATACCACAACAAATGCAATGCTATGCCAAATGACACCATTGATTTTTGCACGTACATTTGTAAGTATGACATATTTTCAGATATAGCTATCTAAACATCTTTGTATCGTGCTATGCCAAATGACACTATGGAACAAAACTTCACAAACCATGCTTGCGAGGTCAATGTGAAATTGTAATACGAATAATTATTTCTGCGCGAAATTTTGCATGAATTAAAATTGTTCCCCCTGTTTCTCTCATTAACTCACCAGCCAGTGATTCAAGAGGGTCCATCTTAATCTCCGGCGGTGCCTGGTCCAGCGAACGTCTGGTCGAGGCATTCAGCACGGCGTGAAGAAATGACATCTTGACGTCGTAGAACAGTAGCGGAGCCAGGCGAGAGAGCCGGCCTCCGAGAGAAAGAGGGTACCGGGGGCAAAGGTCAATCACAGGGAGAAGTAGCGCCAGCTGGTGGTTGATATATTTCAGCTGCAGCAGTCTCAGACGAAGGTCGGCTAGCGACACCCCCTGGAGGGGAGCGAGGCGAGGGTCGGAGAGAGACGACTCGCTCAGGAAGAGGTCCCATGGCTGGAGCGAGGAGGAGCTGACTGAGTAGTGCCGACAGAGAGAGTCCACGTGTAGGACTAGAGCTGCGTCCTGTGCCACAGTGGCCTGGTGAGCTGGGACAGCACTGGACTCATACCCACACCTTCAGATAGAGAGGTAGACTAAATCAAGTAAAGTGTCACATTTAGTAAATGAACATTGTGTTGAAACCTTGCTCTAAACTGGGTTTATATTCAACTTTAGGCCAGTAAAATAGTGACTTGTAACATGGACTCCCTACATACCTTGTGAAGTGGAGGTCGTAGCCACAGGCAAACAGTCCCAGCCACAGCTGTCTCGGGTTCCTCGTAGCCTGCAGGGCACACCACTGCAGGAACTCCTCACAGCTCACTCTCATCCCCTTCTCCCCCTTGCTCCCTCTGTTGATACCACTCTCAATGTCTCTCCAAACACTATCACCAGCCCCCTTTCCACCCCCAAACCCAGTCAGGAATAGAGAGAGCATTCCACCAGTACCAGTGTCTGTTTCAGCCGCTCTCTCCTTCTTCCCCGACTCAAACACACACTTGAGAACTTCCGTAGCTGAACTGACAAGTGTTTCTCCTCCTCCTCCTCCTCCTTCTCCTCCTCCTCCTCCTCCTTCTCCTCCTCCTTCTCTCCTTCTCTTTCAGTAAGACAGAGTCTGAGATATTCTTCCAGAGCCTTGGTCCCGGCGTCATCTTCCCCCACTGCCAGCGAGCTGCTCACCGCCATGGCTGCAAGGCTTGTCTCTCTCCCTTCACCCTCCCCTCTGCCACCTCTCAGGAAGAACGGCAGATTGAGAATCGAATCACACACTGCCGAAGTGTTGAAACTGCAGTTCAGTTCGAGAACAGCATGTCCAACTAGTTCCTGGGCCGAAGAATCCTCTGGAGGTAAATCGTCTTGAGATGACGGGGAATTCTCTGTCGTTTGCTGAGCAGATGGTTGGCAGTCCCGGGCGGAAGATGGCGGAATTCTCTCCCCCCCTCCTCTCTCCTTGTCTGGAGATGACACACTCCTCACAGGGAGATGGAGCTGGTCCATGTGAAGACCTCCGAAGGATCGACACGCTCGGTGGAGTCTATCTCTAGTCTCAGTCACCGAGAGGTCGGAACGTATACCTGTTACGACCACTAGTCTAGACGCAGGGTGTATCGGGAGAGAGCCCGTCAGTGCCACTCCACAGTGGCTTTGGTGTAGACTGATAGTTGAAGATTCACTGGCACTAGCGAGAGGAGTAAGGGACGTTAGAACGAGGGAGGCGTTTCGGACGACTGCAAGCCACTCGTCTTTCTTCTTCTTGTCCGATTCGCCCGGGTCTTTCTTGGTGGCACCACGCGGGACTCGTCCACGAAAACGACGCATTCCGCTCTTCTTGCTCGGCGCTGCAGGAGCTGCCATAGCGACAGCCCCGGCAGAGTCCGGGTGAGAGGGAGTCGCGAGGCCTCCAGAAGATGATGATGACGAAGTAGAAGTAGAAGAAGGGGAGGAAGTTGAAACAGATGATGAGGTGGAAGATGAAGAGGAGGAGGAAGGAACGAATGGCGCGTCAGAGTCAACTCCATGAAACTTGCAGCTGTAGGCCCCCGTGGCAAGGAGGGCCTCTAGCAAAGCCTGAAAGTAAGTGGAGAACTTGCCCTGGCCTCCCTCTGAGATGCTGCCGGGTGGCGGGTAACTCGTCTTGTTCTTGGCTTTCGAGAAACGTGCGACTTCTTGCTCGTAGAGCCCGACCGCTCTTGTTTGAGACCCTGGAGAAGGTCGGCCGAGAGAGGAGAGGGGGAGAAAGAGGAGGGGGCCACGCTACACAGGGTCCGGAGAATCTGGGATAACAAGTGGAGAGATGGCTCCTTGAGTGTCTGAGGCATCTCCAGTCGAGCGAGGAATCGCGTCAACCCCTCCAGAGTTGAGGAGAGGGCCTGTGTGGCGTGGAGGGTGGCCAATGAGGCAGGGTTCTCCCCGTACACCCCGAGAGAGTGGGAGCAAAGAGAGTCGGCAAAGGCGAGTGCGAGAGGGAGATCGGCGGGGACCGAGAGGATGTGAAGTTTCTTCAGCGGACGTACGGAGCACCCGCCTGTCTTGAGGTGTATTCGGCAGAACGGGAGGACGCGAGAGGGGTAGGTGGGGCCGCAGTATTGGTTGGTTACCTCACTGGGGTAGCGTACCACCTCCTGGAGCTGCTGCTGGCCGTTCTTCCCGAGGCCTCCCTTGTAGCACAGTCCCCGGGCCCACGGGTACTTGAACGTTGCACTGGAATAAGGAACACCCACATCAACACACAAATTGTCTCTGAAATAGCCAAAAAAACTGTACACTGACATTGCATCATCATTGACTGGAATATGCACGTACTCACAACTAATACAGTTTTGAGCTCAGAGAATTGGTACTCTGAAACACATAATGTGACCTGATCATATTTGTCAGTATGCAGCCATTATACTGTTGTTGGTTGATTAAATCCAACCCTGAACGCCATAATATTGCCAGCTAAACAGTTTATTTTGCATCTGATCCCCACAGTATTAATGTATACACAGATGTATGTATGTACCTTGGAGGAGACTGGGCTCCCTTGTCGTCGCGGCAGTCGAGGAGAAGGAAGGCGGCGTCTGAGTGGCCGACATCGAGAGCCTCCCGTGACTCTGCCACCTTCACCTCGGCGCTGGCGAACCCCTGGGGAGCGGCGGTCAGGACCTGGCACAGTCTCGCTGCCACTCCCTCAACCTCCTGGGTGGGTGGGAGAAATTTCTAAATGAGAGACATTTTGTAATCTTCTATAAGTTTCAGGCGTAAAATTAATTGTAAATGTGGTGAGGGGGCAAGAAAATAGGCTTTTTTTAGAATAGAGAGGGGGCTCTCTTCTCCTGACTAAAGAACCTGACTGATTGTAAGTTTGTACAGTAATGTAAAAAACTGTAGGTGTATTATGGAAATTGAGGAAGTAACAAATATTTAGTGTGTGTATGTACCAGTGGGAAGTTGTGTAGAATGGCGGAGAGCTCAGAGAGGACTCGTGAAGGCTGTGAGTAGAAGAGGGAGAGGGGAGAGGAGGTGAGGTGTGAGGTGCAGGCGAGGGGGGAGGGGGCCAGGTCGGGACTGGTGCTGGTGGTTCCTCCCTCACTCAGTGGCTCTGAGAGACTGTCAGCTGCCACCAGCTGCAGAGGAGAGGAGCGGTACATAACATTGACCAATGTGCATCAATTACTTGTGTCAATATAATGAGGCTCGGTGTTTCTGAGGTGCAACAAGATTGATCAACGTTGTTTAAGAACTGAAGTGTGGACGCCTCTTGAAAACAACTGTAACTGTACCACTTCCATCTACAGTACTTAGACTTTGCTTGCAATGTACGGGCAGTATTTGTGCGATATTTTCGTGGAACGTGTGTTCACTGGGTAGATGTGTGTACATACCTGTAGGTGGTCCAGAGCAGGTTCAACTGCAGGTGAAGCAGGTAGCCCAAGAGAGAGAAGGGCCCGTCGACAGTACATGGAGCAGAGGAAAACCTCACACTGCAGCAGCTCTCTGTAGACCATGATATTGGCTGCATCAGCCCCCCGGAGTGTGGGGGATTTCCGGTACCCCGGGGGAGGCTTCTCCAAGTAGACCACGGGGAACCAAAATCTGACCAGGGCCCCCTCGCTCTGCAGGTAGCACTCTACCTGTACCAGTTCGTTGGACTATGGCAGAGAAAAGAGTTAAAACACCAGGGGAATGGAGGGGTGTTAAACTCTATCCACCTCGTCAATGTCGAGAACTATTCCGGTGAGGCCCTGTGTCTTTTGCATGGAGCGAACTCCGCAGCGAATGTATGGCAAGTCTTTCTGCACCACCACTGCCATTGACTTGTGCACCTGTGTAGAAAGAAGTAAGAAACACACGGAACTCTCACTCTACTGATCATCCCATATCCAGTACTTCCCACACTAATATGAAAAAGACTGCATGTATTCAAGTAGTGAATCACAAAGCTATCATATACGTACACTCTCTCGTGTTGATGCTGGCACACTACTACGTACGGTATTGTGGTAACTCCTCATTCCTGCCAAACCATCAAAATTTCCAGCTATACTATACTTCGTAGGCCAACACTCACCTTGCTGATGGTGAACTTCCCCAGGTCAGCTTTCACGTCGTCCATGGTGGGCAGGTGGAGATCCTTGGGTGCCCCTCCGTTCTCCTCGTACAGAAACTCCACGGTCTCCTGGGCGATGCCCTCCATGCCCAGCTGGAGGGCCCCCTTGATCTGCTCCAGACCCGACTTCCTCTCCTGGTCGTTCCGGAACCTTCTCTGGATGACGGGGAAGACCTTTGTCTCCCAGGCCTTCACCAGCAGCGCATGCAGGTCTTCCTCCTGTACAACCATTAACACCAATTATATATTTCGCAATTATTTCAACTTGAGACATAAAATATTCGTCAACTCGTCAAAATTTCCAGCTGCTTACACTGCAGTGTGTGTACCTGAGGTGTGGAGGTAGCTTCTTCCTCTGAGAGCTCCTCCTGCCCACTACCTCCTGGACGGACCAACGGACCACATTCCAACATGTTGTCATAGCAACTCCCCAGCTGGTAGGTCTGCGAGGCAGCTGCATCGTAACCTAGGCAACAGTCAAAACAATGAAAATGTGAGTAATTTCGTGGATGTTGAAACTGAAAGTGACTCACCGACTGTAGCAATGGCCGTTTTCATCATCTTGGTCTGGGGTCCAGCTTGAGAGAGATCAACAATTGTTCCCTCATCCCCCTCCCCCTCTCCTCCCTCTCCTCCCCCTCCCCCCTCCTCCCCCTCTTCCTCTCCCTCACTCGTCTCCTCTGAAAATGGGAGCTCCAGGAATGCAGCAGCCATCTCCTCGGCCGAGTCTCCCTTCTGCACATCGGCTGCATTCCTGTGGGCGTGGCCTTCTCCGTAAACAAACGGACGGTCTCCAAAATTGACTCTCACGCGAACTGCCTGTGTGTACAGTCACACAATCTCACTCCGTTTAACAGAAAAGCCTTTAAAAATGTACTCTCTTATCAATTCCAGTGGGAGAAAAATTGGTTCAAAAATAAATCTCTAGTAACATTTTTTGTGGATTTAAAAATTCTACACACGACACTCCAAACATACAAAATTTCATTAAAACTAACTCACATGTTCATGCGTACATACGTACCTTCTTCTGGATGTGTAGGAATGGGATCATTTCAGGAGGAGCGTCAGTAAAGCTGTTTTCGGTTCTCTGACCGTTGAGGGTGAAATAGACGTTTCCCTTGCTTCCCTCCTCCTCCCTCACCCACCCACACCCCACCACATCGCCGCTCTTGAGAGGGGCCGCCAGACGAGCCGTGACCCACTCCATGAGGTTGTCTCCCCTCACCTGACACCCTCGCCCTGAGCTGCAGGGAGACAAGGAGGAGAGAGAAATAAGAGGGGGGAGGACATTTATCATTCTTTTGACAAATCCTTGTAAACTAGCCGAGGGTGGCGAAAGCTGAATTAGTGCATGCCATAACTTTCGAGCAAAAAGAACACAAGTCAAAAGCTGTATAGGACTTTGGTAATGTACGAAACAGATGATGTTGTCATTAGAGCTGGAATGGACAAACAGACTGATGACACACAGTAGGATTAACTGTGTGTGGACACAAAGGGTTAAATAGTGTGTGTCTATTGCCACCCAACATTGAGTCAGAGAGAGAGACTCAAACCTTCTAATGAAGACGGCGTCAACGGGATAGCTCCAAGGTTGTCCGCTCGCCGGTTTCTCAGGGGGCGGAGAGTAACCCATGGCAACCTGGGCGGTGTCAGACGAGCTGTCTCCGATGTGACCCATCTCCACCTCCCAGTAGAACGATGGGGCCTGTCGAGGAGGGAGAGTTATGTACAATACAGCTCAGTTCCACTGTATGTAAGAATCCAGAGAGACTTACGTAGTCAGGAATGGAGGTGTTGGCAAACAACATGACTCCCTTTGGTTGAGCTGCGACCTCCGCTGACCCCTCCCCTGACGCTGCGGCCGAGGAGGAGGGGGGGAGGACTGCGCTGGACGGTCCCTGGTAGGACAGGGACGTGAGATTGTGGCTGAAGGCACAGAACGAGACGAGCGGCCACTCTCGAGTCACGTCCAGACTGATCACCTTCGGCTGAGACATATGGGAGAAAACGTAGCAGTACGAGAGGAAGAGGAGGAGAGGAGTGCATCAAACTATTCATGACCATACAATATGCAAGGCACACAGGAAAAGAGAGGAAGAGAAGGGAGAGAGAGTGACCTCGGAGCGGGGTCTCTCAATGCGAGGTGCTGGGGGTCTGGCACAGTCTCTGTAGAGCATCCTCAGAGACAGACAGTGGGACTCCACCACTGAGAGCCGCAGACCTGCAACAAAAGAAAGAGAGCTCCTGAATTAGCACCAATTCAGACCATTACGTACTAGTAAGTTGGTGTTGAGAATGCAACTGATTCAAGTGCATCGTGCTTCAAGGGGTGGATCTTACGCATCGAAACCCTGACAGAAGTGTGTAGTGTACAAACTATGACTTGTCTTTCTCTTCCCCCTCTTTCCTTTCTCTCCGCTCCCCTCCTCCCTCACCTGGGTCACTAGTGAGCTGGTTCCTGAGGTCCTCCACACAGCAAGAGCCCAGAAACTGTCTAAGAAACTCCGGAGATTGCTGAACGTGGCACAGCAGAGCCATGCACACCCGGGATCTCATCTCTGCAAACAATCGACACAGACCCAACGAGGCATTGCTGGCGTCCGTACTGGAGTGGGCGTGGCTTATTGAAGGGGGCGTGGTCTTGAGAACGGCACACACGGCACTGCAGAGCTCGGTGCCCACTTGTAGCTGGTTCAACGGGAGCATTTCTTTTTGGGGCGGGAGTAGACGGGAAAGCGGGACGTCCAGAGTTTTATTGGGTCCAAAACAGAATTCATCATCGGAGAACTGGACACTGGCGACACCTCTTCTCTCGGCAATAGATTGAATAACTCCACAGGATTCCTCCAATCCCTCTCCGACCACCTTCACCCTCATTCCAGGCCGAATGCTCTC
>CASHTH010001500.1:0-21093 GCA_030341885.1 Geodia barretti | reverse complement strand
TCGGTCATGTGCTCGGCGACGGTGGACGGCTGTCCGTCGTAGCGGCGGGGTGCGACGACACGTCGGCGCCTTTGAAGATGAGCCTCGACGGTGGTAGTGGTGGTTGTAGCGGACCTCGGCCCTGACTCGCGGGGCGCTGGAACGGCAACGCTGTCGGCGTGCCCGCTCGCCGAGGACGTGGGTAGGCGATGGAGACGCGGCAACAGCTTCCAGTACGCGAGACATAGCGCGTGGTGGCCGGCAGGGTCGTAGCGCCGTGGCGTGTCGAGCTGCTCGTAGATGGGCGCGGCGCTGCTGCCAGCTTCTTCATCGCTCGGCCGGTCGTGAGCGCGTCGAGGCGCCCTGACGCGATCGCCAGGTTTCAGAGGCACCGAGGCTGAAGAACGTCTCCACGTGTCGCGGAGCGGCGAGTATCCACGCTGGGCCAGGAGTTACTGCGCCTCCACGGCGGCGTATGATCTGTTGGTTTCGCTTTCGCCTTGCCTCGTCCGCGCGGGACGACGACGGCGCTGTCAGTGGGCTGGCGAGGTCCTCGAAGGTGCGATTGACGCCCTGGGCCTGTAGCGCGCAGGCAGTGCGTGAGGGGATGGCGCTCTTGAGCTGGTCGGGGACCCACATGAGGCGTCGTGCCCCGAAGTACTCGACCAGCGGGTTGTGGGCGGCCTGACCCAGTCGGGCAAGCGCTGCGGTGGCGGTTCCGCCTCGGTGCTTCGTAGGGGATGAAGCCGCTGGCGCGCGCCGGCGACGAACAGCTCGACGCGTCGGCAGTCTTCCCGTGTGGCCGGTCGGCAGCGCCGGACGTTTCCTCGGTCGCTTCCGCGCAAGTCGATGAACGTCTTCTCGCCGGCGGTGAACCTGGACCTCGTCCGCATCGATACGGCAGCGCAGCTCGCTCGCGCGCACTGGCGGTAGGCTCGCAGAAACTGGTGGGCGGTAACGACGGTAGCGTGCGGATGGACCTGGGCGTACCGTAATCCTCCCAGAGGAGCTGCAGCGTGCCGCCGTCGCGACTGAGCCGCCGTGGATGGTACGCGCAGTCATGCTCGACTCCGGTCGTTGCGACGCGTTTCGGGCGCGGTGGAAAAACACGCGGCTCGCGTGTATTGCCGCGCTCATACCAAACTCGCCGGCAGTGGCCAACCCAACCCTCGTTGTGTGGTCCGATGCAGATAACAGCGAGACCGTGCCCACGCCGATCGCGCAGGCTTGGGCTATCGTCCCTGTTGACAAACCCCGCTCGTGCTTGAGACGAGAACCTAACGAATCTTCCTCACCAGTAGCCTTCCGTGCCGGCATCGCACTCGCAACGCTCTTTCGAAATGGCCAGCGATGCGGCGAGATCAGGCTATAACCGACGAGCGTTCACGATGACCGGATTCGTGTGTCAACTTCACCGGATATCCCGTGGTTCAACATCCCCGGATCCGGTGTTCAAATTCCGGTCAACTTCCGCGGATCCGGCGTTCAACCTTCCCGCCGGATTCGCCCTGACGGCGGTCGAAGCTCTTATGAAGCTGTCCTGAAGCTGCCGTTAACGCCGAGAAACCCCCTGCGGCCGGGTGCCCCGGAGGAACCGATGACGTTCCTGGCTACCGGATTGGACGCAACTACCGTCTGGACACGGAGCTGCCTCAATCGCAACGCGACGACCCGAGCCCGCATCGTCCAGAGCATCTGCCGACGCATGAGCGACTGACTACGCTGCGCCGCGGTCTCCCTGTCTCGCCTATGTCGTGTTGGCGCGCCTGAACCGGCTCTTGAACCGTTGGGCGTAACTACTTCACATCTGGGCAGATGTCAGCCCGGCCTAACGCGCGTCGACCGTCACGCTACGCGGCGTCTGCGCCATTGGCTCTGTCGGAATCACGTGTGGCGGACCGGCAAGAAGTAGCTTCCGCCGGCATTCGCTCTTGGTCCGTTACGGGCTCACTGCGCCTTTCAAACCGCGCACGACGATCTTTCCGTGGGCGAATGCCTGAATCTCGTCCGAGAGCCGATTCGGGAAATCCTGCAATGTCCGGGTTCGATGATCGTCTGACTGGAACGGAGCAATGGCGAGGGAGTGGAGGGCACCGGCAAAAAAAAAAATCGGGCGGACAATGCCGCCTGCCAACATCTAGGGCCGGGCCCCCTCCCCTAGGAGCTGCCATGACCCTTCTCCCTTCGTTCTCCTCTCCCCTCCCCTCTTCTAGCCTTCTCCCTGTTCTTTCCTGCCTGCTTCTTAGCTGTCGTTGTTCTCTTTCCCCTCAGTACCACCCCTCTGCGTCCCCTCGTCCGCTCTTTGTCCGTCCTTGCTCCGCCCTCGTCCGGTCTTCGTGCAACGCGGGTTTCACCGCGCTGTCATCCGAGCCCTCTGTGCGGCTGCGTCGCAGGCACACGACCCCGGTTCGAGTTTTGTCCGCCCCCGCCGGGCGGGCGCGGCAATCCGCGCGCGCAGCTCGCGGCGTCGTCATGCCCGCGTGAGCTTCGCGAACCTGGCGCGGAGCGTCTTGCGCCCGATGTCGCTGAAGCTGACCGTCAGCTTCATGTCGTCGGTCAGCGGTTCCACCGACAGATGTGGTGCCGCAGCCGAACGGCGGATGCCGTCGCGCGCGGCCCGCGTGACGCTGATCACCGACTGGTCCTCGTCTTCGTACGCGTAGCCGTAGTCCGGCTGGATCTGCTCGCCGCCGGCCGCCCTCGCGCCGCCGCCCGCGAGAATGTCCGGCCGACGTCGTCTGGTGGCTGCACCGGCGTCGAGAAGACCGGCTCGACCGGGTCGCAGCAACTCGTCGGTAAGCTCGCTGAGGAAGTAAGCCGCGAGGTTCAGACGCTGGTATCTTCGCCGAAGACGCTGTTCGCCGTGGGCGGGCGCTGTCAGCACGAGCCGCGACCAGGGCTCGTCGGGCATCCCCAACATAGCCCAGCCGGCGCTCTTCCTCGAGCGCCTCGGCGTCATCGCGTGACCACCGCATGTGGGAAAGCATGCCCCTCTTCGAGCGGACGATGAACACGACCGGAAATTCGAGCCCCTTCGCCGCGTGCAGGGTCATGAGCCAGATGCCGGCGTCCTCGGATCCCTTTTCCTCCTCATGGTTTCCCTTCCGACAGCAGGGACAGCCGATCGACGAAGCCGTTCAGGGACGCTTCCGGATCGCGGATCTCGTAGTCGCGCGCCGCCGAGACGAGCTCCATCAGGTTCTCGAGACGCCCGTCGGCCTCCTCCGTGTGCTGGTCACGGAGGTCTCGCAGATAGCCGCCTGGCGGTCGAGATCGGCATCTTGCGATGACGTCGAGACCGGCTCTGCGGGCGCTGAGATCGCGAAGGTGCCGATCAGGTCCCCGGACCGCCGCATGACGGTGAAGCACCGGGCATGCCCAGCGTCGTCCACCCGCATTCAACTGCTGCTTGCGTCAACCGCGCTGCGCCGCCCAGCTCCCGCCTCACGCGGACGCCCCACGCCGCCAGAGCGAGTTTGCTCGACCGTACCGGTCTCGGCCTGCGCGAAGAGGGTCCCGCGTCGCGGTGCGTTCCCTAGGCCCCATGCTCCACTCGAGCGATCCTCACGCCTTGCCTGATTCCCCTTGGGCCTGGTTTGTTTGACTCACCCGCTTCAGGCTCACGTCGTCATTCGTCAATGGGAAGAATCGGTATTGCGGCGGCAGATAGGGAATAAAGGGGCTTAAGGATTCGAGTGGGTGGCTGATCTAAGTGATCTGAGCAGGATGGTGGTTAGCACAGCCGGAGATATGCCAGCGCGGCCTTGGGTTTTCCTTGCGCTCGTAGAATCTGACGCTGCCGACGATCTTGTAGGCGACCCTCCTCAGCGAATCAGGCGCGTCCGTCGAGACCGCCCGGACTGGGCGTTCGCTCCTGTGACAGCACGCCGATCGGGGTCTCTCTCCCGGCCAGCGCCTCGCGGAGACGCGCGGTGACGAAGTCGGCCTCCTCGATGTCGTCCTGGCCCGGAGCAACGGACGAGTGGCGCCTCCTGGGTGACCCGTTCGTGATCCACAGCCGCTTCTCCGGGCGGTTCCGGTTCTGCCGGATGACCGCGCCGGCCGCGTCGAGAATGACCTGGGTCGAGCGGTAGTTCCGTTCGAGACGGACGACCGTGGCATCGGGAATCCCGCTCGAAGTCCAGGATGTTGCGCAGGTCCGCGCCGCGCCACTTGTAGATCGACTGGTCGGGATCGCCCACGACGCACAGGTTGCGGTGCTCGTCGGTCAGAGCCGGATGAGACGGTACTGCGGCGCGTTGGTGTCCTGATACTCGTCCACCATGACGAACCGGAAGCGCTCCGCGTAGCGGCGCCGGACCGGCGCGGCGGTTTCGAGCAGCTCCTTCGTCCGCAGCAGGAGGTCGTCGAAGTCGAGGGCGTTGGCGCGGCCGAGGGCGCGCCGGTACCCCTCGTACACCTTGACGACCAGCTCGCCCCGCGCGCTCCAGCTCTCCTGCTGCAGCTCCCCGGGCGGCACAGCATCTGGTTCTTCGCGCGGCTGATGGCGCTGAGAGCCTGCCGGGGCGGCAGCAGCTTGTCGTCGATATTGAGGTCGCGGAGGATCTGACGCACCACCGCCAACTGATCGGACGAGTCGTAGATCACGAAATCGCGGGTGAGCCCGACTCCGCCCTCCCGGCGCAGCACCCGCGCGCAGAGGGCGTGGAACGTGGAGATCCACAGGCGGCGGTCCCCGGTGTCCACCAGCCGCTCCACCCGCCCCCGCATCTCCTCCGCCGCCTTGTTCGTGAAGGTGACGGCGAGAAGCCGGTCCGGCTCGGCATGGCCCTCGGCGATCAGGTAGGCGGCGCGAGACGCGATGACCCGGGTCTTCCCGGATCCGGCCCCCGCCAGAATCAGGAGCGGTCCGTCCGTGTGCAGCACCGCCTGTCTCTGCTCGGGGTTCAGCTGGGAGAGGAATTCCATGGATCGAGGGTGAGCTTCGAGAGGGGCAGGCATCAGAATGCTACAGGATTCGCGCGACGGCAGCCGCCCGGGTCACTCCACCGTCACGCTCTTGGCGAGATTGCGCGGCTGGTCGACGTCGCAGCCGCGACGGACGGCGATGTGGTACGCCAGCAGTTGAAGCGGAATCACCATGACGATCGGCGTGATCAGCGGGGGTGTCGCCGGTACGGGTGACGAGTGCGTCCAGACTCGAATCTATCAAGGCCCCGAGGTCCCGCGGGCGGTCGTCGGCCACCGCGATGATCGGGCCGCCGCGCGCCTTGACCTGCTGCAGGTTGGACGCCATCTTCTCGAAGACGGAGCCGTCCGGGAGCAGGGTCACGACCGGCATCTGCTCGTCGACGAGGGCGATCGGGCCGTGCTTCATCTCGCCCGCCGGGTATCCCTCGGCGTGGATGTAGGAGATTTCCTTGAGCTTCAGCGCGCCCTCCAGGGCGATCGGATAGTTGATGCCGCGCCCGAGATACAGGAAGCTCCGGTGCTGGTGGAACCGTTGCGCCACCGACTTCACGGCGTCCTCGCATTGCAGGGTCTGCTCGAGCCAGCGCGGCAGGTGGTTCAGGTCTTCCAGGTGCCGGCGCGCGGCCTCCGCCGGAAGCGTCTCGCGGATCTGGGCCAGATAGAGGGCCAGCAGATGCAGGGCCACGAGCTGCGAGGTGAACGCCTTGGTCGACGCGACCCCGATCTCCGGTCCGGCGTGGGTGTAGACGGTGAAATCGGCCTCGCGGGTGGCCATGCTGCCGACGACGTTGCAGATGGCGATGGTCGCGGCGCCGCGGTCGCGGGCCTCGCGAAGCGCGGCGAGCGTATCGGCGGTCTCGCCGGACTGCGTGATGACCACCGTGAGCGTCGTCGGCGTCACGATGGGGTCCCGGTACCGGTACTCGGAACCGTAGTCCACCTCCACCGGCACCGTCGCGAGCCGCTCGATCAGGAACTTGCCCACGAGGGCGGCGTGCCAGGACGTACCGCAGGCCAGGATGACCACGCGGGTGACGGCCCGGAGCCGTTCGATCGGGATGTCCAGCTCGCCGAGGAAGACCTGGCCGGACTCCAGCGAGGTGCGCCCGAGCACCGTTTCGCGGGCCGCCCACGGCTGCTCGAAGATCTCCTTCAGCATGAAGTGCCGGTAGCCGGCCTTCTCCGCCATCACCGGGTCCCAGTTGATGCGCTGGGTGGTGGCGGCGACCGGCGCACCCGTGAAATCGGTATAGGTCACGCCGCCGGGGGTGATGACGGCCATCTCGCGGTTGCCGAGAAACACGACGTCCCGGCTGTGGCTGAGAATCGCGGGGACGTCCGACGCGACGAGACAACCTCCCTCGCTCTCGACCACCAGAATCGGCGGACCCTGGCGAACCGCCACCAGCTTCTGCGGATCGTCGGTCGCCAGCAGCACCAGCGCGAACAGCCCGCGTATCCGCGCGAGGGCCCGGCGGACCGCCGCCTCGAGCCCGTCCCCGCGCCATTCGCACTCGACGAGATGGGCGACGACCTCGGTGTCGGTCTCCGTCGCGAACCGGTGGCCCTCGGCCTCGAGCGCGTGCTTCAGCTCCAGGTAGTTCTCGATGATGCCGTTGTGCACGACGACGATGCGCCCGGTGCAGTCCCGGTGGGGGTGCGCGTTCTCCCCTCGGTGGGCCGGCCGTGCGTCGCCCACCGCGTGTGGCCGAGGCCGTAGTCGCCGTCGACCGGATCGTTCTCGAGGGCTTCGACCAGACGGTCCAGCTTGCCGGCGCTGCGCCGAAGCTCGACGGTGTTCCCGCGGACGAGGCCACCCCCGCCGAATCGTAGCCGCGGTACTCCAGCCGCCGGAGCCCCTCGATGAGGACCGGCACGACCGGCTTGCGCCCGATGTAGCCGATGATTCCACACATGTCGCGGTTCAGAGTCGGTCGACCCGTCGCCCCCTTCGCCCTTCTGCCGGCCGTTCCATCCGTCCTTGACGACCTGCCGGCTGCGGGCCACCGCCAGCGCTCCGGCGGGAATGTCGTCGGTGACGCAGGATCCGGCGCCCACGTAGGCGTCGTCGCCGAGGGTCACCGCGCGACGAGCTGGTGTGCCGCTGCCGATGAACACCCGGTCGCCGACCGTCGTCGCGTGCTTCGCTTCCCGTCGTAGTTGCACGTGATCGTACCCGCGCCGACGTTGACCCCCTCGCCGATCGTGGCGTCGCCGAGATAGCTCAGGTGGTTCGCCTTCGATCCCTGGCCCAGCGACGATTCCTTGATCTCCACGAAGTTGCCGACCTTCGCCGCTTCGCCGATCACCGCCCCGGGGCGCAGGTGGGCGAACGGCCCCACCTGGACGCGGTGGGCCAGCGTGGCCCCCTGGATGACGCAGTGGTTGCGCACGGTCACGTCGTCACCGATCGTGGAGTCGACGATGCGCACCCCGGCGTGCAGCTCGCACCGCGCCCCGACGCTCGTGCGTCCCTGCAGGAAGACGCCGGGGTGGATGACGGTGTCGGATCCGACGGTGACGTCCATGTCGACGTAGGTCGTCGCCGGGTCCTCGATGGTGACGCCGGCCGCCATCAGCTCTTCGTTCCTCGTCTGTCGCACGATTCGCTTGACCTCCGCCAGCTCCGTCTGGCTGTTGATGCCGCGCACCTCGTCCGGATCCGCCACTTCCGCCGTTTCCACCGGCAGCCCGCGCCCCCGGTAGATCCGCACCAGGTCCGGCAGGTAGATCTCGTTCGAGGCTCCGGCGGGCGGAATCTCCCGGATCGCATCGAAGAGCGGCGGCAGGTCGAGGGCGTAGATGCCGCTGTTGATCTCCTTCAACCGCCGTTGTGACGCCGAGGCGTCTCGTTCCTCGACGATGCGGGCGAGACGTCCGTCCGCCCGGACGATGCGCCCGTAGCCGTATGGGCGGGGCACGGTCGCGGTCAGCACCGTCATCGCGGCGTTCGCTCCCTCGTGGGCGCGGACGAGCCGCTCCAAGGTGTCGGGGTGAATCAGCGGCACGTCGCCGGACAGCACGACGAGGGTGCCTCCCACCCCCGCGAAGAGAGGTTCCGCCTGCTGCAGCGCATGCCCGGTGCCGCGCTGCTCGTCCTGGCGCGCGAAGGCCAGCGGCGCCCGGTGGGAGAGGGCGGCCTCGACGCGCTCCGCCTGATGGCCGACCACGAGACCCAGGCGCCCCGGCCGCAGGCGGTCGGCCGCGCGCACGACATGCTCGATCAGGGGCAGGCCGGCGAGGCGGTGCAGCACCTTGGGCCGGGCCGACCGCATGCGGGTGCCGCGGCCGGCGGCAAGGATGATGACGTGAGTCGGCACCGCGCCCCCAGTGTAATCGAACCGGAGCACACGGGCCTATTCGTGCTTGGCCGCTTCGATCGCCCGATACATCGCCCGGGCGGTGAGGCCGTACTGGTCGGCCATGGTCTTCACGGCGCCGCGGCGTGAACCGCGCTCGTCCGCCAGTCGATCGAGCTCGTCGATCAGCGCCTGCCCGTCCGGGGGCCGGGGAACGTCGCCGTCGTCGCCGGCGGGCCAGACGACGCAGGTGTACTCCCCGCGCGGCGTCCCGAGCGACTCGAGCAGCGACGACACCGATCCGACGACGGTGCTCTCGTGCAGCTTGGTCAGCTCCCGGCACAGCGCGACGGTTCGCTCGCCGAGGCGCTCTTCGAGGAGCTCGAGGGTGGCGGCGAGCCGATGGGGGGCTTCGAAGAACACCAGGGTTGGAGGCTCGCGAGCCAGGTCGTCGCACCATCGTCTTCTGTCGTTGAGCCGGCGGGGCGGGAAGCCGAGGAAGGTGAAGCTCTGGACCGGAGCGCCGCAGGAGATGAGGGCCGCGGTGACCGCCGAGGGGCCGGGAAGGGCGGTGACGCGAATCCGGGCGTCAAGAGATTGACGTACCAGATTGAACCCTGGATCCGAGACCAGCGGGGTGCCCGCGTCGGACAGCAGGGCGATCGAATCGCCGTCGAGCAGGCGCTTGACCAGACCCGGCGTCCGCTGGCGCTCGTTGTGGTCGTGCAGGCTGGTGGCGGGCGTCGCGATCCCGTAGTGCCGCAACAACTTGGCGGTGCGGCGCGTATCCTCGGCGGCGATCAACCGCACCTCCTTGAGGATGCGGACCGCCCGAAACGTGAAGTCCTCGAGATTCCCGATGGGCGTCGCCACGAGATAGAGCGTGCCGGGCATGCCGGAACCGTCGATGACGCTTGCGGGAACGTTGTCCATGCCGCCGCTTGGCATCCGGCACCTTGCCGTAGGGCGATGGCTCCGAGTCCGCGGGCCGCCCGATGTCGAGACTGGTCACTCCACTGCCGTCCGGATGATAAGGGATCAGGCCGCCGCCGGCCGCCCTGCCCTGCGGGCGCGTCGCGTGCGGGCACGCCCGGTCACGACCAGATACAGAGCGCAGATTTAAACGGAATCGTGCGATATTGTAACATTCAAGGGTCCGCCGTTTTACCAGCCTGAGCCAGGCGGCACGCGTCCGGCCACGTAGCGCTCGCGCCGACACCCATGTACACTTCGGAGCCGCTGTCGCACTTTATCGACGAGTATCTGGGTTTCTCTACGAGAACGCTCCTAGTGCTGCGTCCGGCGACGGGATGCATGCTCACGATGACCGTCTCGAGGACCTGTCCCGCGCGGCCGTCGACGCCCAGGGGCGCGAGCTCGGGGGGTTCGCGCGGCGGCTCGACCGCATCACCACCCGCAGCCTGACGGCCGAGGAGCAGCTCGAGCGGCGCATGCTGGCCGACCACATCCGCGGCCGGCTGTTCGAGCTCGAGGAAGTCCGGCCGTGGGAGCGCGACCCGCGGCACTACGCCGATCTGCTGTCCACGTCGCTGGCCGGGCAGGCCCTCTTCGAGCATGCGCCGGTCGAGGAACGGGCCCGCCGCGTGGTGTCCAAGCTCCGGCAGACGCCGCGATTCCTCGAGGCGGCCGCCGCCAACGTGGAAGACCCGCCGGGCATCTTCATCAAGACCGGGGCGGAGATGTTCGACGGCGTGGTCACGTTCATCGAACGCGATCTCCCGCGGGCCTTCAGACGGCTCGAAGACCTGCACCTGCTCGGCGATCTGGCCGATGCCGCCACCGAGGCGACGGAGGCGATCGGCCGCTACACTGGCTATCTGCGCGGCACCCAGGCCCCCCGAAGTCGCGCGACGTTTCGATTGGGGCAGGAACGGTTCAACGGCCGGCTGCGCCACCGCGAGGGAATCGGCCTGGGAGCCGCGGAGCTGCTGGCGATCGGGGAACGGGAACTCGTCCGGCAGCAGAGCCGGTTCTGCGAGGTCGCGGCCCGAATCGACCCCAGGGCGGAGCCGGCCGATGTCTGGCGCCAGATCAAGGCGCGGCACCCGGAGCCGGGGACGCTGGTGCAGACGGTGCACGACCAGCTCACGGACCTCGTATCGTTCATCGAACGGAACGCCCTGGTCTCGGTGCCCGACGATCGATCGATTGTGGTGGCGTCGACCCCCGGTTTCCTGCGCTGGACCCAGGCCGGCGTCTGGCCCCCCGGGCCGTTCGAGCCGAAGGCCCTGTCGTGCTACTACTACGTGACCGACGTCGATCCGGCCTGGCCGGTGGAACGCCGGGAACAGCATCTGCGCGACCTGAACTTCGCCACCCTCTGGTCGGTGTCGGCGCACGAGGCCTATCCGGGCCACTACCTGCACTTCCTCCACCAGCGGCGCATCCGGAGCGCGCTGCGCAAGTCGCAGTTGTTCGCGCCGGTCTCGTTCGTAGAGGGATGGGCCCACTATGCCGAGCACATGGTGATGGACGCCGGTCTCGCCCGGGGTGACGATGCGATCGAGCTGGGGCAGATCGTCGAGACGTTGCTGCGCCTGGCCCGGCTGGTGGTCGGCATTCGCCTGCATGCGGACGACCTGTCGGTCGAGCAGGGGGTCCGTTTCTTCCGCGAAGAGGCCTATCTCGAGGAAGGCAGCGCCCGCCGCGAGGCGGAGCGGGGCACGTTCGATCCCGACTATGGGCTGTACTCGGTCGGCCGGTTGATGCTGGTGAAGTTGCGGGACGATCTCGAGGCCCGCGAGGGCTCGGCGTTTCTCGCCGAAGTCGTTTCACGATCGGCTGCTGGGACAGGGCTCCGTCCCGCTCTGGCTGCACCGGACGCTGCTCCTCGGCGACACCGGCGACGATCTGCTCGATTGATTCCGGATGCTGCGGCCGGGTACCACCTACGGTTGGTCGGTATCCGTTGCCGGACCCCCTGTTCGAGAGGCGCCCTGCGTTCGGGTGTGTGACCCATGCCACTCTACGAGTACCAGTGCGAAGCCTGCGCGCATCGGTTCGAGCGGATTCGGAAGTTCTCGGATCCGCCGCTGGCGGCCTGCCCCGAGTGCGGCGGTGCGGTGCGCAAGCTGGCGTCCTCGCCGGCCATCCAGTTCAAGGGCACCGGCTGGTACGTGACCGACTACGCCAAGCAGGACCGGAAGGGACCGTCCGACCCCGCCGAGTCGAAGGCCGGCGGGACGTCCGACGGTGCGGCTTCGAAATCGGACAAGCAGGACGCGAAGAAATCGGGCGATTCGACGAGCGCGTCCGGTTCCGCCGAGGCCTCGTCGAAGGCCGCCAAACCGGGGACCGCCGGCACCGGTTCCTCGTCCTGACGCCTTCCGTCAGCCGGCACACCTCTGTCAGCCGACGCGCGGGCTCCTCGCCGGGTCTGCGGCGTGCTGGCCGACTCGCTCGTGCCTGTGTCAGTCTGACGCGCCGGCGGCAGCCGACACCGGCCGGCAGCGCGCCTCCGGGACCGCCTCGCCCATCAGACCCGGCAGCTCGCGGCGCAGCTCGGGATGTTTCCGCGCGAAATGGAGGATGGCGCGGAGGTAGCCCGGCTTGTTCCCGGCGTCGTGGCGCACCCCGTCGAGCTCGACCGCGAAGATCGGACGTTGCGCGAGGAGACGCCGCAGCCCGTCGGTCAACTGGATCTCGCCGCCCAGACCTCGGGCCGTCTGCTCCAGCGCGGGGTAGATGTCGGGAGTGAGCAGATACCGCCCGATGATCGCCAGGTCTGACGGCGCGTCCTCGGGGGGCGGGTTTCTCGACGAGATCGGTGACCTTGTGGACGCCGTTGCCCAGCGCTTTGCCGGCGATGACGCCGTAGCGGCCGACCGCCTCGCGGGGCACCCGCTCGACGAGGAGGACCGGGCCGTCGACCTGTGCGAACACCGCCAGCATCTGGGCGAGCGCGGGCGGGTCGGCGTCGATGACGTCGTCGCTCAGCACGACCCCGAACGGCTCGTCGCCGACCGCCTCGCGGCTGACGAGCACCGCGTGGCCCAGTCCCAGCGGCTCGTCCTGGAACACCGTCGACAGCGCGATGCCGGCGGTGAGCTCGCGCAGGCCGTCCAGCAGCGCCGATTTCCCGCGCCGGGCGAGCTGTGCGTCGAGGGCCGCGTGCCCGCCGAAATGGTCCTCGAGTATCCGCTTCCCGGGGCTGTTCACGAGAACGATCTGCGACAGACCGGACGCGACCGCCTCCTCGACGCCGTACTGGATGTCGGCTTGTCGACGATTGGCAGCAGCTCCTTGGGGAGCACCGCGGTGGCCGGCAGGATGCGGGTCCCGAGTCCGGCCGCGGGGAACACGACTTTCCGAATCGCGTGGGAGGTCGTCATCGCGGCGCATGATAGCAGTCCCGGCGGCACCCTCCGGCCTCGACCCCGTCGTCAGGATGGTCCCGGTCCGGGCTCGGCGAGAGGTCGACCGGGTGAGGGTCCGTTCGATGCGCGCGCCGGACCCGCGCCGAGCGGGCCGAGGACGGCGGGGCGCTCCTGCGGGGAATGCCGGCGCCGCTCCCGTAGCGGCGCTCCGGGCGGTTCCGCACGGACGGGTACAATGTCCCGTCATGCTCGATCCAGCGTTGTTTCGTGAAGATCCCGCGGCCGTCGAGGCCAAGCTCGCCGTCCGCGGCGACGGTCTGGCCGATGTCCTCGCGGAGGTACGCCGGCTCGACGGCGAACGCCGCGCGCTCATTCCGCTGCTCGAAGAGGCCCGGCACGCCAAGAAGACCATCGGCGCCCGGATCGGCAGGGCGAAGCGCGACGGCGAGCCCGTCGACGCACTGATGGCGGCGGGCGGGGCCCACACCGCGACCATCGACACGCACGAGGGACGGCTCGAGGAGGTGGAGCAGGCCCGGAGCGCGCTGCTCCTCAAGCTCCCGAATGTGGCCCACGAGAGCGTCCCGGTCGGCGGCGGCGAGGCGGACAACGTCGAGGTCCGCCGGCATGGCGATCCGCCGGCATTCGATTTCGACCCGCAGTCCCACGCGGACCTGGGCCCGGCCCTCGGCATCGTCGACTTCGAGCGCGGCGTGAAGCTGGCCGGCACCCGGTTCACCGTGCTCAGCGGGGCCGGCGCCCGGCTGTCGCGGGCCCTCATCGACTTCATGCTCGATCTGCACACCGGCGAGCACGGCTACGTCGAGGTGGCGCCGCCGTTTCTCGCCAACCCCACCGCGCTCGTCAGCACCGGGCAACTGCCGAAGTTCGAGGACGACCTCTTCAAGATCGACGGCTGGGACCTGTACCTCATTCCCACCGCGGAGGTGCCGCTCGCGAACCTCCACCGGGGCGAGTTCCTCGACAGACGGGACCTCCCCCTCCTGTACACCGCGTACACGCCCTGCTTCCGCAGCGAGGCGGGGTCCTACGGCGCGGACGTGCGCGGACTGATCCGGCAGCACCAGTTCGACAAGGTCGAGCTCGTCGCCTACACGCGGCCGGAGGAGTCCTACGCGATGCTGGAGACGCTGACCGGCCATGCCGAAGCGGTCCTGCAGCGTCTCGGCCTGGCCTACCGGACGGTCGCCCTCTGCACGCGCGACATGGGGTTCGCGGCGGCCAAGACCTACGACATCGAGGTCTGGCTGCCGGGGCAGGGGAAGTACCGGGAGATATCCTCCTGCAGCAACACCGAGGCGTTTCAGGCGCGCCGGGCCGGCATCAAGTACCGGCCCGACGGCAAGGGCAGGGCCGAGCTCGTCCACACCCTCAACGGATCCGGCCTCGCCGTGGGGCGCACCCTGATCGCGATCCTGGAGAATTATCAGCAGGCCGACGGCTCGGTCGTCGTGCCCGAAGCGCTGCGCCCGTACATGCGCGGCCTGGAGGTCATCACGCCCCGGTGAGCGTGTTCGCCCGCGTGCTCTGCTTCGCCGCGGCGCCGGCGGACGGGGTAGGATGACAACAGGCGGCAACGCCCCGGGGAGGGATGGCCGAGTGGTTGAAGGCGGCGGTCTTGAAAACCGTTAGGCGTGAAAACGTCTCCTGGGTTCGAATCCCAGTCCCTCCGCCATTCTATGCCTTTAAACTACTTAAAATAAAAGGTTTATAGCCGAACGGGCGTTATAGACCCCACATTAAGCCCGCCATTTCTGGTGCGACTTTACTGGACGTTCAGGGGCCGGTGGTACCGCCGTGCTGCTGTACCCGCCGTGGAGAGAAAACGCCCTGCGCGACGGCGTAGACCTGGTGAAATGCGTGGTACGATGATTATGGTGAAGGCGACAGTTGACATTCGTGACGAGTTGCTCGCCCAAGCTCGTGCGCAGGCCGCTAGGGAACGCACTACGCTAGCCGCCGTGGTCGAGGAGGGGCTGGTTCTCCGCCTGCGTTCGATACCACGGCGTGGCGGGGCCATGAACCCGTTGCCGGTCTCTCCGCGCCGCGGTGGTTTGCGGCCCGGCATCAATGGCTCCTGCAATCGATCTCTGCTGGATGCGACGGACCGGTGATTCCGGATGTGAACGTGCTGGTCGCGGCATTCCGACCCGACCATGAACACCATGTCGTTGCAGCAACTTGGCTCAACGACGCCCGAAACGCCTGCGCGAAAGGAGACGGCACGCTTGTTCTGCCACCCATGGTGGTTGCCGGTTTCCTGCGGGTCGTCACGAATCACCGCGTGTTCATCGATCCCGATCCTGTTCAGGACGCCATAGCGTTCGTCGACGCTCTGCTGGAAACCCCTGGTGCTGAAGTCTGCCCGTCCGGCCACGAGTGGCCCGTGCTGCGAAACAAACTGATGGAGGGGCACCTGGCGGGGAACCTCGTTACCGATGCGTGGATAGCAGCAGTGGTCTTGCACCAATCGGAGTCCCTGGCCACGTTCGACAAGGATTTCCGACAGCTATTGCCCGCCCACGCGCTCATCTTCCTTGGCAGATAGTGACGGTTAGCGCAATGTCCGCAGTCCGTGGAGGGTTAGGTTAGGCGGTGGCTGGAGGGTCCCCTCGTCGCGTCCCACGCCCGGGCGCCTGCCTCCGGGTCACCCCCGCGTCTCCGGAGCGAGCGCCCCCGAGAGGACCAGGGCGATGCCGACTGCCGGGCAACGCACGAGAATGCGCGCAATGACGAACCTCCGGTGACGATGTTCCTAGTGCTGCGTCATGACTGAATGTTAGGGTGCGTGGGCTGTGATTCGTCAACGATTGCGGGCCTTAAACCCATGTCCGTGTCCGAAGATTTGGGCGTGACGCACCACTAGCCGCCCTTGACGAAGACGCCGCCCTTGACGGTCGCCACGTTCACGAATAGCCTGCTCAACTCGCGCGTCTGGGCATCGTCGCGCCTTCCGTCGGCGAACGTGAAACGCCCCTGCTCCAGATCCAGAACGGCCACGTCGGCCGGGGAATCGGGCTCCAGCGACCCGACCTTCTCGGGATAGTTGAGCATCGCCGCGGGCGTGGCGGTGACGCACTCGATTACCTGATCGAGACTCAAACCCAGGTGCAGGTACTGCGACATCGGCAGGAGTACGCTCGCGGGGGTCCCGTCCGGATTGCGCGCCACATCGGTCGAAATCGCATCGGGGAACCAACCCTGGCGCATCGCTTTCTCGGAGACCTCCCACGCATGGTGCGTCGTGCCGAGCTGACCGTCGGTGTAGATGCCGCGATCCTTGAGCTCGAGAATCTGCGGGAGCACCTGGTCGGCCTGGGTTGTCCCGCTGCCGAAGACGTTGGCGTTGTTCTGAGACACCGGGTTGAAGGGATGCGTGAGAATGTCGCCGCGCTTCAGGATGGCGAGCAGGTCCGGTTCGATGGACCAGTGCATCATGATCGGGATGCCCATCTCGTCGGCGAGCTCCCGCGCCGTCGTCATGACCGAGATGTCGTGCTCCAGATCCTCGTGCCGGCCGCGCACGCGCACCTTGAGGCCCAGGATCAGGTCGCGGTGCTCAGCGATGACCGCGCGGGCGGCGTCGATGTTGATCAGGCGGGGGTCGAGATAGATCTCGTCGGTGCAGCAGCCGGCCGTCGAGATATTCAGTAGGGCGTAGATCCGCGTGCGCGCCCCCTCGATGACGAACTTCCGGAAGCCCGGGAACATCGCTGCCCCGGCGGTCCCACAATCGACGATCGTCGTGACGCCCGCCTCGATTCCCGACGCGATCCGAGTTGACGCCGAGCGGCGTGCCGTGCTCGTAGACGTGGGAGTGCAGGTCGATCAACCCCGGCGTGACGATCTTGTCCGTGGCGTCGAACACGCTGCGAGCCTGCGTGTGCGGGATGTTTTCGGCGATTCGGGCGACCCGACCGTGCAGGATCGCGACGTCGCGTACCGCGGACAGATTCTGCCCCGGGTCGATCACCCGGCCGCCCGCAATCAGGAGATCGTAAGAAGCCCGGGGCGCCGCGCCCTGCTCGGCAGAGGCAACCGCCGGAGCGGAGAACGAAAACGCACTCGACGACAGCGAGCCCAACGCCGGGACAACCGCTGCCGTTCCGAGCCTACCGAGAAACGCGCGCCGACTTGACTTGGGCATGATGCCTCCACCTCAGCTTCCGCAGTATAAGTCGGCGCATACTCTCCGACAACGCCGATTCTCGGAGGTGCTTGGAAGGCGGGGTTGCGCCACGGCACATGTGTGTTTTTTGGCACTATCAAGCAGGAGGCGGCAACCAAGCCGTGCTCGAGGGTCAGCTCGTCAGCCTCTGCATCAGGGCGGCTTCGGCCTGGCGGCTCCCGGCGAGCAGCAGGAGGTCCAACGGCGGCAACCCGATTCCGCCCGTGCCATCACCGGCAGGTATGCATACCGGGTGCGCAGGTCACGCGGGTCCGGCCGCGTCGGACCAGACGGCCAGCGTCCGCTCCGCCGTGCGCCGCCAACTGAAGTCGCGAATGCGAGCGGCGCCGCGGGCCTCGAGGTCGCGAGCCCGGTCCGGGTCCGAGAGCACCTGGGCCACCGCCCGCGCCCACGCGGCGGCATCGTCGGGGGGGACGAAGAGCGCCGCGTCGGCGGCCACTTCCCCGGAACACCGGAATGTCGCTGCAGACGATCGGTGTCCCCGCCGCCATCGCCTCCAGCAGCGGCAGCCCGAAGCCTTCGTAGAAGGACGGGCAGACCACCAGCGCGGCTCGATCGTAGAGCGTGCGCAGCGCCTCGTCCGGCGCGTAGCCCAGGCCCAGCAGAGAGCCTTCGGCGGTGGCGCGGGCCAGCGGCCCCTCGATGGACTCGTGCTGCCAGCCCAGCTTCCCGCACAGCACGAGCGGCGGTGCGTCGGGCATCCCGGCCCGGAGGAGGGGCCACGCGGCCAGCAGGGTCGGCACGTTCTTGCGGGGCTCGATCGTACCCACGTGCAGGACGAAGCGTTCCGGCACCCCGGCCGGCAGCTCGCCGGGCGCCACCGTATCGAGCCGGCCCGCGTCCCAGATGGCATGAACCGCGCCGGGAGCGGCGCCGCCGCGCTCGACGAGGTCGGTCCGGACGGTTTCCGACGGCGTGATGATTGCCCGCGCACGGGCGATCGTCCGTTCGAGCTTCCGCTCGAGATCCGCGCGGGTCTCTTCCTGCATCGCCCACGGCATGCGGTACAGGGTGAGGTCCTGGACCGTCACCACCAGCGGCCGTCTCGAAACCGCGAACGGCCGCGGTGGGACGAAGTTGGGGGCGAAGATGACGCGGTTGCCGTCGGCCGCGACCAGCCAGGGCTCGAGGATACGCATCAGGGGCGCCAGCCAGGATCGCCGAACGAGGAGATCGTCGGGGACCTCGTGCCGGACCCACTCCAGGGCGGGTCCCTCCGGGAGGGTCGTTACCGGCCGAGGACCGGCAGGACCCGTGAACATCGTTGGACCGTAGAGCCGAAGGTGCAGGCGGGGACGGTCGGCAAGCTCGCGCAACAGCTCGTGGACGTACCAGCCTACGCCGGTCAGCGCGTCGAACAGGGGCGAGATGTCCACGGCCACCGTCAGACCGTCCTCGCGGCGCCGCCGCCGGACCTGGGCCGCCAACCGGCGCGCCCAGCGCCAGGTGGCGGCGGCCCGCCGCGGGGTGGGCCACGCGAACGGGAATCCCGTGCGGGCGATGCGGTACGATCGCTGCACGACGCTGGCGAGCCCGGGCACACGCGGCCGGCGCGCTCGCGGCCGCTTTTTCGACCCGCCGCGGTCCTGAAGCGGGGAAGGGAGTCGGGGCGGCGCCGAAGGAGTCGTCATCGGCTGTACATGCGGCACATGCGGCGAATCGTCCATGCGGGTGTCGACGCGGCGCGAGACCCGGGGCCGTGGCGAAGCCGCGTGTCGCACCGAGACCGGCGAGGCGCGGGATCCAGCGCCGGTCGAAAGCAGCGGGCTGCTGTCGCGGGCTCCCGGGGCGGGATGTTACCTTGAACTTCCCGGTCCCGCGATGCAGGAGCAGAGCTGCCCATCGGTGGTCGGGGCTCCGTAGGGAAACGCAGGACGGGGTGAAGGGATGATTCGCCGGCGTCGACTGCGGCTGCTTCTGGTGCCGGCGATCGCGATACTCGTGGCGCTGTGGGTCGGGTCAGCCCTGGTCTGGCGGCCCCCGCCCCTCGAGGGCGAGCCGCCGCGCGATGGATGGGTGCGGATCCCGGGGGCGGTGCATGTTCACACCACGCACTCGGATGGTGCGGGTTCCCCCGGGCATGTTGCCGAGGCGGCCCGCGATGCGGGGCTGTCCTTTCTCCTGATCACCGACCACAACACCGACGCGGCCCGGTCGCTCTCCGGCTATCGGGACGGGGTTCTGGTCCTGGTGGGGGCGGAGATCTCGACGCATCAGGGGCATCTTCTCGGCCTCGGCATGCAGCCGCTCGCGTTTCCCCTGGGCGTGGACGCGCGGAACGCGCTCGACGACGTGCACCATCTCGGCGGCGCGGCTTTCGTCGCCCATCCGACCAGCCCGCGCGACGACCTCGCGTGGCGCGGCTGGGAGCTCGAGGGCCCCTGGGGGCTGGAGGTGCTCAGTCTGGCGAGCCTGTGGAGGCAGGCGTCGTGGCCGGCCCTGCTCGGGGGGGGCGCCGCCTATCCGTTCGATCCGGTCCGTGCGCTCGCCAGCGGACTCGACCGACCCGAGGCCGCGATCGCGCGGTGGGACGCGCTGATGCGCCGGCGCGACGCCGCCGGGCTCGCCGGGGTCGATGCGCACGGCTTTCCGTCATACGACACTCTGTTTCGCGTGCTCCGGAACTACGTCCTGCTCGACGCCCCGCTGTCGGGAGAAGCCGCGCGCGACGCCGCCGCGCTTCGCGGGGCGCTGACGCGCGGCCGCTCCTACATGGTCCTGGAAGCGCTCGCCCCGGCCGACGGGTTCTTCTTCCACGCGGCCCGGGGGAACGAGACCTGGCAGATGGGCGACACGGGTCGCGCCGGCGCCGGATCTGCTGCTGCGCGCGGGAGGCCGTCTGCCGCGCGGCGCGCGCATCGAGCTCTACCGCAACGGGGAACGCATCGCGGCCGGGCAGGGCGCAATCGAGATGCCCGCCCGCCGGCCCGGCGCCTACCGGGTCGAGGTCCGGTTGGCGGGGTGGGACGTTCCCTGGATCCTGTCCAACCCGATCTACGTCCACGGCGCCGCCGAGGCGATCGTTCGCGCTCACCGGTCCGCGTGGCCGCCGGTCGCGCGCCCGCCGGCTCTCGCACGAACCCTGGATGCCTTCGAGAACGGGTCCGCGCTCGCCTCGGAAACGGATGCGGGAACGTGGGTCGATCCCGAGGTGCGGGTCCCCAGCGAGCGTACTCCCGGCGCCGCCGCCGCCCGGCTCCACTTCTGCCTGACCCGGCCCCGACCGGATCCGTCGGCCGTCTGGGGCGCGCTCGTGGATCGGTCCCGCCGGGACCTGTCGCGCGATTCCGGGCTCGTCTTCGACATCCGGGCCGACGGCGTGTACCGCATCTGGATCGGGCTCTGGGAGGAACGGCCTGGTCAGCCGGGCGGCGAGCCCGACTGGTGGCAGTCTTCGGTCCGCACCTCGACCGAGTGGCGCCGCCACGCAATCCCGTTCGAGCGCCTGTATCCGGCCGACACCAACGTCGACCGGATGCTCGACCTCCGGCGCATCGTCGGGCTGGTCTTCTATATCGACCCCGGCACGGACGATCCCGTCACCGAGGGGAGCGTCTGGTTCGACCGGCTCGGCGTCTACTGAGGTTCGCGTGCGGAGGATTCGCGGGTGAGAATCGGGCTCGATGGCAAGATACTGACCCTGCGGGCCGGGGGCACCGGCCGGTATGCGATCAACCTGACGCGGGCGATGCTCGCGGAAGCGGCCGCGCGCCGTCCGGATCTGGACTTCGTCATCTTCACCGGTCCCCAGACGTCCCGCGACGTGATGGAGGAGTTTCGGGGGGCCTGCGAGGAGTGCTTCCTGAGCGCCAAGAGCAGCGTTATCCGGTCGCTGACACTGATCCCGGCCGCGCTGCGGCGCATGCGCGTCGATGTCTTTCACGGTATGGACCACGTCGGAATTCCCCTCGTCGGCAAGACCGGCAAGTACGTCGTCACGATTCACGACGTGATCCCGCTCATTCTGCCCCGGACCTTCACCCTCCGGCATCGCCTGGTCGCAGGATGGCCCTGGCCAGGGTTCGGGCGAAGGCCGACCGCGTGATCGTGCCCTCCCAGGCAGTCAAGCGGGACGTCGTGCAGCACCTGGGCTCGCCGAGGACCTCGTGGTGGTGACGTACGAGGGTTGCGAGCCGCACTTCCAGCCCGAGGCGACGGAGGCGTCGTTCGGCGACGTGGCCGCCAGGTACGGCCTCCCGTCGCGCTATGTGCTGGCCGTGGGTACGCTCGAGCCCCGCAAGAACCTGACCACCCTGCTGCAGGCCTTCGCCCGTCTGCAGCGCATCGGAGAAATCGATCCGGCGCTGGGCCTGGTGCTCGCCGGTCGCCGGGGCTG
>CASHTH010001499.1:0-26688 GCA_030341885.1 Geodia barretti | reverse complement strand
AAAATATCGGACTCAAGACCAAGGACGCGCAGAAAAACCTACGCGGGCACAGGAAGAAAAGAGGAGACAGGAAAAAAGGAAGAGCTCAAAAGAGAAGAAAAAGAGAAAGAAGAGAAAGAAGAAAGAAAACGAGGGGGGAAGGAGAGAGAAAAAAGAGGTCATACCTCTCCCTCACTCTAACCCATTTCAAACCCACCCCTACACTGCCCACCCCCAAACCTTCCCTGCCTACAAGATATCCTGGTGTCTTCGTCCCATCCTCCTCAGCAAAGTACTCGCTACAGAGCCTATTTCAGATGCTGCCGTCTGAGGCTGACATATCAGCAGCCATCTACGGAGCCATACAGGCCTATGGCTGGGGATACCTGGCTATCATCACTCAGAATGAAAACATCCTCACGTTGGTGAGCACCAGTTTTTCCGTCGTGATTTTTGTCACAAAAGAGCTACGTACGTATGAGCTATTAAGTGACGAGCTTGTTATTTTGCGACAACTTTGACAATTTAGTTGCAACTGCGAAATTTGTAGAGAAAAAGAGACACCAATACATGCTGACAGCTCTTCAATGAAAAATTCCCTGTATTCCTGTGTTTCCTTTCAACTACTTTTTCACCAAATGTTTGCACATGATATTTTCAAATTTTGTAGTAATTTGCATGTGTTGGACATGGTAATAAAGTCCATTTATAGCTCTTCGTTCTGGGTGATACACATGTTTAGTGTGCCATTCATGTGGCTTCTTACTCCTCTGTTTTGTGATAGAGAAAGTTTCTAAAAGAGAAAGTTTACACTCTTTCTGAAAGAGAAAGTTTACACTCTTTAATGGTCAAGCATAGTAAACAAGCTCTTGTAGGGCGCAAACGCAACCCTGAAAGCTCTTCCCCACCATACACATGTTGGCAGCGTGTGACAAAAGTGGTAGAAGAAAACCGTGGTAAACCTCTAGTGTGTGAAGTGATAGCTCAAAACATGTCTTGTTGTCCAGTATGTGAATCTTGTGAAAATATTATTACAGTTGAGTACTATCCTCCCTCTCATCCTCTTCCTTCCTGTCCACATCCCTGTTACACCTCCCTCATTGTCTGTCTTATATTCTCCCTCTGTATATTCTCCTGTCTTTCCCTTCTACTACTGGGCACCAAGGAAGGGGGGAGAAAGGGCACGAGGGCGCGCGGCGCACGAGACAGAGGCGAGAGCGGAGAACCGAACGAATCGCGCGCCAGCGCGCCAAAGGCAAAGATACGAGAAAGAGAGAGGCACCCGGGTCACCGAGCGAGAACGCGGAGATCGCGAAAAGGGCAGCTGTGCTAGGTCGCGCTGCTCGCGACGGGCGATGCAAAGGAAGATGACCCGCGACGCACAAGCAGAGCCAGAAGCAAGAGACGGAACCGCTCGCTCACCTGCCCCTCTCTCTACCTAGTATAACTCTCCAGGTCTCTCTCTATGCCATGCGCTCTCTGTGTCTATACCATGAGAGCCCCCTCTTACCTCTCTGCTCTCCCTACCTTCTCCCTTCCCCTCTCTCCCCCTCTTCTCCCCCAGACTACAGCGGAACTGGGAGAGAAACTCCAGGCTGCAGGTGTCCGGTATTCTGAGAGAATGTTTGAGACCAAAGACGGCATATCTCTCCTCAACAATAATGGAGGACTCTTTGTAAGTACTTCTTACTCAGTATAAAGTGAACTCCTTGTTGATGCGCAGCAACGGCTACAGCGTTTGGTCTGTCTGTCTGTCTCTCTGGCAATGAGCGATACCGGCGGCTTCAGAACTTACGCGAACCTGAAAAATAAAATGGCGATTTTAATAAAAACAACTGCATTTGGGAGATATGCATGAAAACAAGCGAAAGAAACCAATCACACTAGGCTTACCTTGACCTGATCCATGTACACCTTTGGAGGCACAAGAAGTCACAACAAAGGGCATGTATCGACTCACACATGCTATCTACTACTTCTTATACTGTAGCTAGTCTGTGTCAGACCCCGCTAGCACGAGTAACACATAGCCATAGCCCGGCCCATCAATTAGCGGCACTACACATGCGAAACGCGTGGAGGGTTGACATTACTGCTCCTTTACACCAGCACTCTATATTGTGACTCCATTACCAAGACATGTTTATTTTGTGTGTGAATTTCCAAACTTGTGCAGGACCCAAGAGCTAGGATATTCTTCATTGCAACTTTCAGCAGCCATGCCCGAGACATCATTTGTGCGGTACGTACCTATATATGGCTTACAACATCACACATTGTGCAAGTACAATACATTGTAGTGATTGTGCACAGACTGAGTGCCTGTGTCACGATGTTCAAAATAATGTTGGTGTCTTTCCCAAGTACTCATGTAGCACCCTTCTGTTGTGCATGGGCCAACAAGCCTGAAACAGCTGTCCAGAGCTCCACATTTTTTTCTCTTGGCATCACATGGTGTATTACCTTCATGGGTATACATGTAGAAAAACCGTGTGATGCCAGAGAAAAAAGATGGGAGCTCTGGAGCTCTGGACAGCTGTTTCCGCCCTCATCAGCAGACATGTGTGTCTTGTGAATTGTGAGGACAAGGGACAGCTGGTGTTGTATGTGTGCCACCCAGCACAGACCGGTGTGGTCAGAGGTGAAATATGCCTGTAGACATTTTATTACCAAACACCATTTCTGTGTGTATACATAGGAAAGATGTAATTGCATTCTTGAACTTTGTTGTTACACACATTTGCGACTCCTCTTTCTTCCTCCCCCTCCCTCCCTCCCTCCCTCCCTCCCTCCCTCCTTATCTCCCTCTCCCTCCATCTCCTCAGGCATACAAGAAAGGCTACCGCTACCCGCAGTACATGTTCCTCACCTATGCCTGGTACCCACCTCAATGGTGGGACAGAGAGACGAGCCCTGATTTCAACTGCACTGGAGAGGAGAGACTTGAAGTCTTGAATCACACACTCGCGTTTCTCCACTTCCCGTTTGTCAGATTCGGGGATGTGAATGCCTCTACTGATGTCAATGTGGTGAGAACACCCACTTTACTTTCCTGTTTACTATGGATATGGGATATAGCATAAGTCAGTGAGAAAGACTGTGATGGTGTTTCTTAGACAGTACTGCAACATTTTCCACTTATCAATCCCTATTAGTATCACACTGTACATACGTGCATGGTCAACTAAGTCCCTGTTGGTTCTTATGCCTGTTTTTTCAAACTTCATCCTTACATGGGCAGCCATTCATCCAGACGCAATCACCTGCCTTTGTATTCAGAAGCAGGCAAACTACATTGATGAGTGCTGACAATATGATGCATCATTGTTCTTTTGTGTGTGTGTGTGTGTGTGTGTGTGTGTGTGTGTAGACAGGATATGAGTACATGGAGGCAGTGCAGAAGCATGTCGATGAGCCTCCATTCAACTTCAGTCTGATAGCAGGAGCTGGCTTCTGCCACGACGCAACCTGGACACTGGCCTACGCTCTCAACCGCACCGTGATGGGTATAGCATGCTTGTTATATTGTTATGATGCTGTATTAATTAGCCAGCTGGATGACCTAGGAACAGCTACCCGTCTGGTTACCGCACTGACTCATTAGAACAGGAAGATGACTAGAACTAAAATTGCCTACAATAGTAGCGGAAGCAACCCACTGATGCATCAAGTTTGAGATCACCAGCCAAATCATCCGGCCAAGTCTGGAAGCCTTCTACTGTGCCAATGTTCTTTTATCTACATACAGCTGACATATGGTATACATTCACATGCGTACACAAGGCAGTAGGTACTTCAACCAACGTAGGGGCAGACCCATCAGATAGAGCTAGAAGGTTTACTAGGATAGGGCTAGAAGGTTTACTAGGATAGAGCTAGAAGGTTTACTAGGATAGAGCTAGAAGGTTTACTAGGATAGGGCTAGAAGGTTTACTAGGATAGAGCTAGAAGGTTTACTAGGATAGGGCTAGAAGGTTTACTAGGATAGAGCTAGAAGGTTTACTAGGATAGGGCTAGAAGGTTACATTACTTGTCTAGTGTTCACCCACACACACTACTGTATAAGTATTTCGTGATAGTACAGCGAAACCGACAAACAAGGCACACTATGGGGCCAATGAATTTGTCCCTTGAAGAGAAGCCGTCCCTTTCGCAGAGGTCAAATAATACAGTATTAGCATGGGTTCGAAACAAGTGTCCTTTGTAGAAAGGTAATCAGGGTACCAAATCGATGGTTCTTTGAATACCTTTCTGCTGGGGCTGAAGTTTGTCTTTCTGTATAATATTGCTTTGTTATTGCTTCATGCTGCAGTATAATATTATCTCTGTTTGTATCATAGAATTGATGAATGACGAAGATCTTCGCCAGAACGCGAGCATTGCATCAGGTCTGAACTCTTCCGACTTCTCCCTGGCTGATTTCAGCTACCAGAACAACGTGGTCCAGCAGACTATGTTGCAACACTTGACCTACACCCACTTTACTGGAGTCACTGTGAGTCCCTTAATCAGCACTCTTAATAAGTTTGATTTTTGCTTCAGTTACGATTTTTGGGGAATGAAATGTGACATGTGCACATAAAGGGCCACTAATTATCCCATGCCACACGGTCGATTGCAATGTCTCTTGATATAAAACATGCTGGCAGCATTGATGACTAGCATTTAGAGCAAAACTCGGCAGACTACTTGTCTTCCAGGTAACTGTGCCTTGTACCTTAAGATGCTGTGGAACACTGTGCCTACCAAGGTGGAGCAGGTAAACACTGCAAAGCTGGCTTTTATGCAGTATCTCTTTAACGCTCTTGAGTCAATATTTAACCCTCGGCGCGCATGCGCAGCGAGGGTTACGGTAGTTGGGTCTGTCTGTCTGTGTGTTACTCTACATCTCACTTCACGGGTGTTTGTTCATCTCACAAAGGATACGATCTACTTAACGGGCAATGAAGGTCAGAAAATATGTGGGCTTTTCTCTGAAAATGCTCCGTTGCAGAGCTACAGCGCGAAAAAGCCAATATGCAAATACACAACGGACGGGATGGCTTACCACGGTCTGATCGATCCGCGTGCTCTGCGTACCTCGGAGGCACCAGAAGATGCAACGCAGGGCGTGTATCGCCTCTCGCATGCTATCTAGTAGTGTAGTTAGCCCGCATCAGACTCTGCGCGAGTCTGCAAGAGACCACGAGTAACAGCTAAAACTAAACCCAGCCCATCAATTAGTGGTACGGCGCATGCGTTTTCTTACGCGTGCGCGTCACAGTGCGACGAGGGTTTGCACTTCAGTGCTTTTCATTAATTTTTATTTTTTGTCTTGTTGTTTTGAAGCTGCTAGTATCACTCACAGGCTGCCTCATTGCTTGTGGTGCAGCAATATCTAGTATCTAATATCTTGTACCTTAAGATGCTGTGGAACACTGTGCCTACCAAGGTGGACAAACACTGCAAAGCTGGCTTTTTTGCAGTATCTCTTTAACACCCTTGAGTCACTATTAAATTTTTTTTCTAGTTCTTGTCGTTTTGAAGCTGCTAGTATCACTCACAGGCTGCCTCATTGCTTGTGGTGCAGCAATATCTAGTATCTAATATCTTGTACCTTAAGATGCTGTGGAACACTGTGCCTGTGGACAAACACTGCAAAGATGGCTTTTTTGCAGTATCTCTTTAACACCCTTGAGTCACTATTAAATTTTTTTCTAGTTCTTGTCGTTTTGAAGCTGCTAGTATCACTCACATAGCCTGTGGTGTAGGAATATCTAGTATAGACAGACTGAATGACCAACTCACACACACTTATAATCCTCATGGTGCATGCGTGCCGAGGGTTAGTGAGTGCAAAATTTTATGCTGTGTACTTACATAATCGTAAGGGTGTGTGACAATACCCTAACGTGATTAAAAAACGGCGTTTGTAACTGTGTACTTGGTGGGCCAATTTCACTTGCATACCTACCAACCATCCAGCTTTTTGCTTGATAATCTAGCAAAAATACTGCCTATCCCACCAGAAAATTGCCAAATCCCTCTTTTTTGTGCTAACCTGTGATGCATTATGCCCATACATTGTGAATGGACACACAGCATTTTAAGCAAATCCAAATCAAGCAAAGTTGACACATTTCTCAGGTTTATCTGCAGGTTGGTAGGTATTCACTTGCCAATTATGATTGTGTTATTTTGACAAACCCTGACTCTATTTCACTCAATGTTGTTGTTGTTGTTGTTGTTGTTGTTGTAATGTCTGCAGGGTCAGGTGAAGTTCCACGAGGGAATCAGAGACGTGGATGACCTGAGAGTCTTGCAGATCCAGAGGAACTCTACCGGAGGCTACGACTGGGTCAAGGTACAGCACACTGTTGATGTTTTACATGTGTAGCCGCCGTCAGTATGTCGCCTGCTTGATCGTCAGCAAACAGAAATCACTGCGAGACTGAATTACAACAATGGTGCAATCCGGTGACAGGAAGCTAATTATAATCCCTATATACTAAGTACTACCGTACTTAGTGTTTTGTGTAATTGGCTTAATGAATAATTATGATTGTGCATGCGTATAATTACCGTTTGTCACATTATGTGTAACATACGACCCGTAGACCGGCATTGCACACATACTGTATTGTACTGTTATATGTGATTCTAATTACGCATGAAACACGTGCGAGAATCGAACTGATCACTTCCCTGGCCGAAAATACATTGCATTCGTTCTATATAGTAGGAAATAAATTTTTTCAGTCGAAGTAGTGATATAGACGTGAATAATATTATATATGATTCCATAGCTGTGGTTGTAGTTTTAGAGTGTGATGTGGATTTACTCTGGCAGGCAATAGTGTTACATATCCTGCATGCCTGATGAGTAATTGCACAGCTTCTGTTTACTACCTTCCAAACACATTAACGAAAACAGACTAGCTTCATGTAGTTAGTACAACTTTAATTTATGTACTTACACACTTGTTTACTTACAAAATTGTTACATTTACTTTTCCCCATCGTTGGTGTCTCTGTTTCCTGTATTGCCACCTTTCTCCACAGATTGCTTCGGTGATAATCAACAATGAAAATGCCACTGATGTTTCTTTCAGATATGTCTCGGGGGTCTCAAATGACACTGTATTTCCAGGTAACTAAACTACTCATTTACATATATCTGCTTTTGCACTACGTACCCCGTGCATGTTCCCATAATGGTGTACTCATAACGGCATACCTTCAAAGGAGCTACGGCGAAAGTCGCAGTATTGGCCGTCGCTAGAAACACCCAAAGGCCTAGTGTTCGGGGTGGTGGGGGTGGGGTGGGGTGGGGGCAGCTAGGGCTATAGGGCTCATGTAACAATAGACCATGTGATGCCAAGAGAAAAAAGATGCGAGCTCTGGACAGCTGTTTCGGGCTTGTTAGCCCTCATCAGCAAAGCATACCGCAACTTCTCTCTCTGGCATCACGAGTTTATAAAGGCAGAGTTGAGCGCAGCACTTGTGGTTTTGAACTCATGAGATTCATCCCCACAAGGCTTGTCAGGTGCAGCACTGTGTCGACAAATGAGATTCACCCCACAAGGCGTTTCAGTAGAGCCAAAACCCGAATTCAGCATGCTGACATAGTGGATTGGGCCGCGGCAATGAAGCCAGCAAGCACCCATATCCTGCCAGCGCATACACATGTAACAATAGACCATGTATACGTTTGGTTAGGCTAGGGCTAGGGCTCATGTACACCTTTGGTTAGGCTAGGGCTAGGGCTAGGACTAGGACTGTTACACACTATGTTGAGCAGCTAGGACTAGGGCAGCTTCGAAAAGAGAAGAATGTTATACAACACACACAGTGCACAATTTTGAATAGGTTTACTTTGCACTTGAGTAACTTATCAAAGTGTCGGAAAACGCTCTATGTAGGGATGGCACGTGATCCGCTTACAAAATGCCTCAAAACTCGGCGAGAATGACACGCCATGCCTGCTCTACAGGCCAATATCTAGCTATACATGTGCCGAAAGACTTCGTACGTGCCCTCAGTTCTCCACGCGAAAATCGCTCATATTCAAATAAAAAGCACTAAAGTGCAAACTGTAATCGAAATTTCTGACCAGAGCAAGCGGACCCAGTCGGGGTAGCCTGTTGAAAATATTTTCCGTTGCGATAAAAATGGCCGACTACGCATTAGCCGTACAATTGGTGGAAGCACTCTAGCTTTGCAACGAAGCATTTTCAGAAAAAAACCGTTCGAAATTTCTGACCTTCATTGCCCGTTCAGTAGGTGGTATCCTTTGTGAGACGAACAAACACTCGAGAAGTGAGATGAGGAGAAACAGACAGACAGACACACACAGACGCAACTATACTGTAACCTTCGCTGCGCAAGCGCGCCAAGGGTTAATTAATAGGCAAAATACGATCAGACAAAAGATATAGGGATGGTGTCATGTAGCTTTGTGTACCTTTGCTGTGTAATGACCCCTTGTTTCTTCCTTTTTCAAGTTTTGAGCCATCCCTATATCCCCTTCATTTTTTTCCTTTTTGAGACATGATTTTTACCTTCTGTGTGTTAATACAGAGGGTATTCCCCATGATGGCATACCTCTGGTGGAGGATGTGACCATTCACCTGTCACTGACTATCCTCATCTCACTCTTTGTGGCTGCTGGGCTGGCCTTCAGCATCGTCTGCCTTGTCTTCAATACTCTCTTCAGACAAAGAAAGTAATGTGCCTAAACTATTATGTTATATTATACTGTAGTCTGCAGTACATGTATTTACCTACATACGTAGTACATAATTAACCCTCGGCGTGCATGCGTCAGGTGTATATACGTAGGTTGAAATGGTATATAGGATTTTCTCTCAAACTGCTGCATTCGAGAGGTACGGCATGAAAACCAAGTGAACAAGCTAATGTAATTAGCACAAGCTTACCTCGGCCAGATAAGCTTGCTCTGCGTAACTTGGAAGCACCAGAGGTTGCAATGAGGGTCGTGTATCGACTCTCGCATGTTATCTGGTAGTGTAGCTAGCCTGTTACCGACTCCCAGTGACCTGGTAGGAGACCACGAGTAGGTAAAATGGCCCAGCCCATCAATTAGCAGTACAACCATGCATAAACTTCTGCGTGCATGCGTTTCTAGTGCGCCAAGGGTTTTCACTTTAGTGCTTTTTCATTAACCCTCGGCGCGCATGTGCAACAAGGGTAGTGTGTCTGTCTGTCTGTTACCACGTTTTCTGCGACTATGCGCAACGAGATAACAAAAAAGCGATACCAACGGGTTCGTCGCTAAACTGGCTTCATTTTAAAAAGGCGATTTTCGTAAAACTACTGTGTTTTAAAGTTATGGCGTGAAAAACAAGTGAACAAGCCAATATGTAAATTAGCACAGGCTTATCTCGACCGCGTCCGCTCGCTCTGTGTATCTTGAAGGAACAACGAAGGGCGTGTATCGACTCCACATGCTATCTACTACTGTACCTAGCCCGTGCCTGACTCTCCGCGAGCTACTAGCGGGATACCACGAGTAAAGGCATACAAAGCCCAGCCCATCAATTAGTGCTACTGCGTATGCGCAGTTCGCCGAGAGTTCATTTAACAAATAATTTAGTTAAAGTATGTATTATGAGTGTGCTGTGAATGTAAATTTAGTAGGCTTTAACAAGCTGAATTGAACGTGTTAATTAACAGTTAACTGCTACATAAATATAAGTCCCTTTTGAGCTCTTCCGTGGCAGACACTGTATGACGCCATTTCCTGCTAACTCAGCAGCACGTGCCAGCATGCAGGGAAGCATTGTCCTTATGCGTGTGCAGTTCATCGCGGGCGGCGGGTGGCGTCACGTAGTTATGTAACATGCATTTCTGCTGTTGGTTTGCTCAGCAGGTGTGCTATGCTGGTGTTTCAGTTTCCCGGTCTAAGCACATACGATCAGACAAATATGGTGTCATGTAGCTTTGTGTGTCTTAGCTGTGTGATGACCCCTTGTTTCTTCCTTTTTGGTGCTTCAAGCCATCCCTATATCCCTCTTGTTTCATGAAAATCACAAACAAACAGAAGTATTCAAACACATAGCAATGCATGCACGGGTCTCTCCTCCCCAAGCAAACAATTTGGTTGTTTCGCGGAGCCATGTTTTTAGCCATCCCTGTATCCCCCTCATTTTGAAGAAATGATTTATGAAATATGGAAGCATGGGACTTTGAATTATAGATGAACTATAGGGCGGGACTGATGTTACTCACGTTTTCCCTCGGTCTCTCGCAGATTGATTCGACTGTCCAGTCCCAACCTCAACTACATCATCTGTGTGGGAGCCATCATCCTGTATCTGGACATGATCCTACTGGTCATCCCATCCACGGATCGGAGGGTCGTGTCCGTCCTGTGTAACCTGAATCCCTGGTTTACTTCCATTGGCTACTCTCTCTGCTATGGAACCATCGTCGTCAAGATGTTCAGAGTCTACTACATTTACTCCAATCCTTCTCCCCGCAAGAAGGTATGTAGGTGTCCCCACTCCAATCCTTCTCCCCGCAAGAAGGTATGTAGGTGTCCCCACTCCAATCCTTCTCCCCGCAAGAAGGTATGTAGGTGTCCCCACTCAATCCTTCCCCGCAAGAAGGTAGGTGTTCCCCACTCCAATCCTTCTCCCCGCAAGAAGGTATGTAGGTGTCCCCACTCCAATCCTTCTCCCCGCAAGAAGGTATGTAGGTGTCCCCACTCCAATCCTTCTCCCCGCAAGAAGGTATGTAGGTGTTCCCACTCCAATCCTTCTCCCCGCAAGAAGGTATGTAGGTGTCCCACTCCAATCCTTCTCCCCGCAAGAAGGTATGTAGGTGTCCCCACTCCAATCCTTCTCCCCGCAAGAAGGTATGTAGGTGTTCCCACTCCAATCCTTCTCCCCGCAAGAAGGTATGTAGGTGTCCCCACTCCAATCCTTCTCCCCGCAAGAAGGTATGTAGGTGTCCCCACTCCAATCCTTCTCCCCGCAAGAAGGTATGTAGGTGTCCCCACTCCAATCCTTCTCCCCGCAAGAAGGTATGTAGGTGTCCCCACTCCAATCCTTCTCCCCGCAAGAAGGTATGTAGGTGTCCCCACTCCAATCCTTCTCCCCGCAAGAAGGTATGTAGGTGTCCCCACTCCAATCCTTCTCCCCGCAAGAAGGTATGTAGGTGTCCCCACTCCAATCCTTCTCCCCGCAAGAAGGTATGTAGGTGTCCCCACTCCAATCCTTCTCCCCGCAAGAAGGTATGTAGGTGTCCCCACTCCAATCCTTCTCCCCGCAAGAAGGTATGTAGGTGTTCCCCACTCCAATCCTTCTCCCGCAAGAAGGTATGTAGGTGTCCCCACTCCAATCCTTCTCCCCGCAAGAAGGTATGTAGGTGTCCCCACTCCAATCCTTCTCCCCGCAAGAAGGTATGTAGGTGTCCCCACTCCAATCCTTCTCCCCGCAAGAAGGTATGTAGGTGTCCCCACTCCAATCCTTCTCCCCGCAAGAAGGTATGTAGGTGTTCCCACTCCAATCCTTCTCCCCGCAAGAAGGTATGTAGGTGTCCCCACTCCAATCCTTCTCCCCGCAAGAAGGTATGTAGGTGTTCCCACTCCAATCCTTCTCCCCGCAAGAAGGTATGTAGGTGTCCCCACTCCAATCCTTCTCCCCGCAAGAAGGTATGTAGCGTAGATCGCCAATTATCGCACCCTTAAGGAACGGCGTCCACTACGCTGCGGAAAAGTTACGTACTTATTCCTAACGTCGTGCCCTGCGAGTTTACGTACTGTAGTACCTTCGTATCCAGTTTCCGAGTGGAAACTCCGTACGTAACTGTAGCGGTAGTGCGTCCAGCGCGCAAGGTAAAAAACCAGTTATCGCTACCGGCACCAATTATCGCTTCGCATACAATATTGCGCATTCAATTATCGCCCGTCTCCGAACTTTGCCCTCTCCCGGTTCCCGTGAGCTAATGGTTTCTATTTCACGCCCGTCATGACATACTACACGTCCAATTCTACACAACGGTATGTTTTTAAGTCGGAAAATCTTCTCCTTTAATGACCAAAAATGTGCACAAACATCACTATTACAGCATCAACCGGAAAACATGGCATTACAAACAGATAGGACAGAACCTCTCCCTGCCATTTGAGTCTAAAATACAATCTTCGCCACACTCTTCATGTAGCCAGCGGCCACATGCACATTCAATCCATTCTTTTCCTGTGCGATCTTCTGAGTATAAAATGCTACAAACACAGCACATATCAGTGTTGATTTCAGGGTCATCACTTTCCATTTGGGAGAGCTTACACACTCTTTTCTTTGGAGGCATAGGTATGTCAGTGGCTTCATTCGAAACCTTTCTCTTCCCTGCTCCTTTCGCTTTCTCTTTCCTCTTTTCTGCTGCCTCCTTCACTTTGTTTGCTTTTGTTTCTGCCTTTCTTTGTCGTTCCTCGGCTTTCCGTTTCTGTTCCTCCTCCCTTTGCCGCTTTTTCTCTTCCCTTTCGGTTTTCTTCCTTTCCTTTTCCTCAAGTGCTAGCTTCTTTTTTCGCTCTTTTTCTTCCACTTGTGCCAAAGCGTCGGCACTAGTCAGTAAACGGGCCTGAGGAACCCTCTTTGGATGTGTAGGCTTAGGGGGAAGTGTCAGGTACTTGGAAATAGAGCGCTCACTTGACAGCCCAGATGAAGATGAACGCCTTGGTTTTGCCACACTCTGGGAGAGACTCTGGTCTGCGGCACTGGGAGAGCGAGTGGTGGTGGCACTGGGAGTGAGAGTGGTGGGAGGGTCTGCGGCACTGGGAGGGAGAGTGGTGGGAGGGTCTGCGGCATTGGGAGTGAGAGTGGTTGTGGCACTGGGAGAGTCTGCGGCACTGGGAGGGAGAGTGGTGGGAGGGTCTGCGGCATTGGGAGTGAGAGTGGTTGTGGCACTGGGAGAGTCTGCGGCACTGGGAGGGAGAGTGGTGGGAGGGTCTGCGGCATTGGGAGTGAGAGTGGTTGTGGCACTGGGAGGGTCTGCGGCACTGGGAGGGAGAGTGGTGGGAGGGTCTGCGGCACTGGGAGAGAGAGTGGTGCAAGAGAGACTCGTATCTGCGGCACCGGCACCAGAAGGACTCAGATTTGTCGTGGTAGGTGAACCAACTGGGAGCTTCACAGCAACAGGCACAGAAGAAAAGTAGTCACTGAGAGATAAGTCATCATCGATTATTGGTAGAGATTGAGGATGATTGATTCTAAGCCACCTGACATATTCTCTATCTGTAAACACATCAAAGCCTTCTTCGTGGCGTTTTCTAAACCGTTGCTCCTGCTCAGCTGTGAAGTCCTCTGATTCACTCTCAGGACTGGTATCATTAGTGCCTTCTCCAGGAGGAGTGAAATCGGACGAGGGCATTCCATGAGAAACATTGATGGCAGTAGCGTTAAACGGATAGATTCCGCATGTGCGAAAGCCAGCAGCAATATTCGCTGGTGTTACTGCGGCACTCCATGCCTGAGAGAAGAGAGCACTGAACTGAAAACGGGTAATGACTCTCCCGGGGTTTTGCTGCAAGTATGAGTGACAAACATTTGACCAGTGAGACTTTAGTGGCCCAAAAACACCACAATCTAGGGGTTGTGCCTCATGTGTTGTGTGTGGGGGGAGACATAGCATGATGATATCGTGTTCCTTGGCTAGCCGCAACAGCTTGGGCTGATAATGAGTGCTGTGCCCGTCCAGTATCAGCAGCAAAGGCCTGGCTGAAACCGCATGGGGAACAAAGTGCTCACACAACCATGCCTCAAACAAATCAGAGTTAATCCACCCGTTGTCGCTGAGGCCATACTTCGTCCCTGGGAATTCACCCATGGTCCATGCAGCATTTAGTCGTTTTGCATCAAAGATGACCATGGGTGGGAGCGCATGCCCAGATGCACTAGCACATCCCACAATAGTTACTTGCCCCTTCCTACCAGATTGTCGATAACGGACCTTTTTGGTTCCCCTAGTGGTCACAATGTTGGGAGCACGAGGGTCGAACGGAATGCCACTCTCATCAACATTGTAAATCTGAGAGGGTTTTGAGTGAAGGTCAAACTCGGTCATGACATCGTTAAGCAAAGCAAAGTACTGCTTCATTGTGTCGGCATTGACGGCATCCATACGGACATGGGCGGTGGAGTCACCGCGTCGCAAAGAAAGGTCAGGCTGGCGCTGTAGAAATCTTTTCCACCATCCCGTTGAAAGCCTAGTCCCCTTCAACAAGCCTTTATCAGCAACTGCCGACTGAACAATGTGCATTACGTCTCTCCTGGTCTTCCCGTACCCTAAATTGGCACCAGATTTAAGAAAACTGCCAAGTTCTTTCTCTTCATCAAGACTAAGGTAAGGTCTTGGCCCTGGTTTAGTACAACTCTTCCACTAATCCGATCCCGTAGCGTGCTAGGCGGCACCCCGTGCTCCTCTGCTGCCCGCTTAATCGCCATGCCATTCCTAACTGCACTCATTGCCGCAGCAATCTCTTCATCTGCCCATTGTTTACGCTTACTTTGCCTTCTTGACGTAAGGAGGACAGCGGGAGCAGACTCGCTCCTTCTCCTGCAACAAAAACTTCGCTTCCTTTTAGGCATTCCTTCCAACTGATCATCTGCAATAGAGAGGAGTGTAATTTTAAAGTTTTGGTGTACGTTTTCCAGCTCACCAGTAAGAATTATAGCCCTAGCTCACGGTTCGTCGGCGAGGAAGATGGCGTGGTCAGTGCGTATGCTCCGTACATCTCAGTAAATGTGACACACTACGCATGCCTACCGCTTTTACGCGCGGGCAGGGTTTTGTCACGATAATTGGTACCGCGCGATAATTGGCGCTTTACGCTATGTTGAAACTAAAAGCTGGAGGCAGTAGAGACATAGACAGAGACCATTATTGTCTCCTATACAACGACGTAATTAGGTTTTAGCATCTTTGCTTGTGGTTTCATGGGCAAGCTTTAGTAATAGTTACATAGATGCTAGGGCACAAACAATGGAGGCTTCAACAATATGTGCAACAGCACTCTGCACACAGACGCTTGCGAAATTGCCCCATTACAAACACAGCCAATGCAGGTTAGCTGGTTGGAAACTGCTTTTTAGACCGATTTTTACGAGGGGTCCGCTACTTGCAGAAATCTCGTACGCTTTTCCATCGATGGGGCCTGGGGCATGCGAAACTCATGAAATCTCGCATGAAATCTGAAAATCCCTGGGAATTCCCTAAGAAATCCCGAAATCCTCGTGAAATCTTGGAAATCTTCATGGAAATCTTGAAATCCTCGTGAAATCTTGGAAATCTTCCGTGAATTCCCGAAATCTTCACGGAAATCTTGATATCTTTTCGAAATTCCCGGAAATCTCGAAATTTTTACCTGCAATTGTGCGTTGAATGGTGTAAAGAGGGGCGTGTTCAATACCTCGCATGCGCTTTGAGTAACATGCACATGCGTCCATTTACACCCTGCTGTAGTTAAAGGTCACATTTGTGCGAGGCGATGGCTGAAGTTTTGCAACATGTACCTCATTTACACCCTGCTGTAGTTACATTTTGTCAAGGTCATGTTTGTGCGAGTGTTTCATACAGCTATATAATGGCTCCTTGTTTAGAAAGCAACGACGGCATTCGTATTGTTTCTGATTTCATCTCCTGCTACATGGCCTCCTCTGTCCCGTTCTTTGGAACGCTCTATGATGACAGGACTGTGGTTATCAACAGCGAACTCATGCTATGAGAGGCTCGACGAGAGGTCCTTTGAGCGTACACGGCAAGAGCAGCTAACAAACATGCTGCTTACTCCAGCCTTCATTGTTCATGTGGTCTTGATGTCTGGTCTCTGTGTGTTGTTCATGCTTCTTTCACTAGATCTGGTTTTCAAGATTGTGTATGCTAGCTGCTCTGGAGTAGTTGAACTTCTGACTCCACTGTTCACAGCATGTACCAGGGGGTAGAAAATGGCTGTATACCTGGCCTAGAGAGTGGCTGGGGATAAAGCTAAGACTGAAGGTGCCATACCATTCTTCGCCTAAATATTGTGGTTCCAAACAGCCTTCTGCGATGCCTCCTGCGCTAGCCCCTAGCAGAAAATGTATCGCACACAGCACAGTGTACAGTACACAACCTGAAATCCGTTGCCAAAGTCCCGAAATCCCTACAGTGGAACGCTGAAATCCTGAAAACGCCGCATGAAATCCGAGGGGAAATCTCAAATCCAGAGGAAATCCCAGAAATCTTCAGGGAAAATCTTGCAGGAAATCCCACAAACCTCTCAGGAAATCTAGAAATCTCTCTTGAAATCTGGAAATATCCCGGAAATCTTTCTGGAATCTGGAAATCCTTTGCTAAACGAGAAATCTCGTACGCTTGTGGAATAAGTGGCGGACCTCTCGGATTTTTACTTACAGAAGTATATAGGGGACTTGAGAGCGAGCTTGAGTTTCGCATGCACACGCAGGACTGCGCACAGGCGCGCGCATCGGAGCCACGCCTTCTCAATCAGCAGCACACATGCCAGAGGAGGATGGACGCGACATAATCTTACGGTAACATTGGGGGGGTTGAACTCGACCAAATACTATGCACGTGGTAATTACAAGTTCCGTTTATTTAGGATCATGTACAACATTACGGTATCGGTGGCAGCGTCGTCTGATTAAAAATCTCCCGCTCGTCAATAACCACGGGCATGATTCACAGTATACGTAAGAGAAAATTTATGGAAGACGCTGGGTTTGCTGCCTTGCCCTGCGACAACCCTCAGTCATTCAAAAGCTTTTGGTAAGTACATTCCAGATATCAAGTCATCTGCATCCAACCCCTACCTTCCCATGGCATCAGATAACTTTTGAAGCCAACACCGTGGCCAGGCACGGGCAGACAGCCTTACCTAGGCCTCGAGTCTACTTTTTCCACTGTTCAAGCCTTATTCGGAGACGTAAAGACCAAAATACGGCTTACCTACTAGAGTACAAGAGCTGTGAACTTCGACTACGGTACACGGTATATTCACTTCAAAGTGTATCTGCTACGCTTCAACTGTAACACAATACCTCAAACGACCAAAATACAGAAGACGTGCAACGTAATGCTGTTCACCCAGTATTGGTATATACTACGAAGTATCCATTGGCTTCATGAGCATATACTTCATACAAAGGCAGTGTTGGCTACAGATAACTTTATATCTGGAATCTACTAGCAAGGTGTTTTCAATTGTCTCTTGTAGATTATCGTGAGGTAAGGCACTAAACTCGACGTCTTCTTCGTCCCCATGCATTTCTATGTAATATGAATGGGGGTAACTAGGATTTTTTTTTTTTATTATTATAAGGTTGATGCATGATGGCAATGGCACAAGCAATAGCAACTAAATGCTAATATTAAGCCTGCCCATGAACAAAAAGGCAAAACAGAAAAAATATATAACAAAAGAAATAAAATGAGTGCACAAACTAGGGAATGCTAAGTAGTGAGAGAGATTTCAACCGTTTTTTAAAGGAGAAGCTAGATGGAGCACTGACGACTAGGTCTGGTAAACTGTTGAAGAAAGACGACTGATGAGAGGCAGTCCTGGCAAAGGGCGTGACTAACGGATAGGAGTGATGAAGGGGTAAGGGATGAAATAGGTGGGAGGAATGATTGAGTGGCCTTTGAGAATACGAGCACAGATCATGGTCTTCTGCCTCCATCGCCGCTCCTTGAGTGGACATAAACCAAGGAGTGAATAGGGTGAGTTGAAGAATAAGGGGTAAACCAACGATTGGTGATTATTCTCGCAGCCAGCCTCTGAACAGATTCAAGTTTGTTGACAAGTAAACTAGACTGGGGATCCCAAACAGAGCTACACTAGTCCAGAGTAGGCAACACAAGGACACGGTAAAGGTGGAGTAGGGTAGGGGAGTTGGCTTGGTTGAAAGTCCTGTGAATGATACCTAGTTGTTGCCTGGCCTTAGCACAAACGTTGGTGATGTGAGTGTTCCACTTGAGGTCACTTGACACTGTGACTCCAAGGAAACAGATGGAATCAACATTCGGTATAATAGTAGAGTCGACAGCAACAACAACAGCAGGACGCATATTCTTGCGAGAGAAGACAACAACTTTAGACTTGTTCGCATAAAGGCCAGCATTGCTGATCCACTCAGCAACTTTTTAATGTCCGACTGAAGAGCATCGACATCGCAGGAGGAGGTAATAGGTTTGTAAAGAACAATGTCATCAGCGTACATTATCATGGTAGAATCTTGACAAAGGGGAATCTTTGTTAGAGACTTTACATAGATGGAAAACAGAAGAGGGCCCAAGATGGAACCTTGAGGTACACCAGAGGTGACAGGGTGGACTTCCGAGGTGTAGCCATCCAGGACAACTCGTTGAGATCTGTTTGAGAGGTAACTACGGAACCAGTTAAGAAGAGAACCCGATACACCAACATTTGCAAGAGCAGATAGGAGTTGGCAGTGTGGAACTTTATCGAAGGCTTTTGACAAGTCGAAGAATACAGCAGCCACAGAGAGGCCCTTGTCGAGATAACAAGACCAGTCATGGGTGGCGAAGAGTAAAGCCTCCTGGGTAGAGCTACTGGGGCGAAAACCAAATTGGCGAGAAGAAAGAAGGTCGTTAGACAATAGGTGGTTCAGGAGGTGGTTATGAACAATCCGTTCAAGAATCTTTGATGGAAGAGAGAGTAAGGAAATTGGCCTGAAGTTCATGCATGACATATCGAGGGTCACCTTTACCTTTGAAGACAGGGGTAATGTTAGAGACCTTCCATTCAGATGGAACTGCACCTGTAGAGAGGGATGCGTTGAAGACTTGGTTAAAGTAGGGGAAATAACGTATGCAGTGTGACGAAGCATGTGACTGGAGATACCGTCCGGGCCAGAAGCAGTCTTCACCTTCACGGATCAAGAAGTCCTCGTCAGAGGTACAAGAGATAGTAGACAAACTAGCCTCAGGATACCAACAGTCTAGGAGAGATGAATTACAGAGACAGACCTGGCCATGAGACGAACGACAAAAATAGGCGGAGAAGTGAGAGACGAGAAGGTTGGCCTTGCTGATAGGAGACACAACAGTGGTGATGCCGTCATTTAATGTAGAAGGAATTCTCTGTCTGTTAGGAGTAAGAGAGTGGTACAGAGACCAAAACTGCTGGGGTAACGTATGAGTGAGGCCAGGTTTTCAAAGAATTTGCAGTTAGATTTCCGTAAGCCAGAGACTGATTTATTGCGGAGCAATCGGAACTTATTCAGGTAGAAATTCGAATTGGTTGCTTTGAATTGAGAGAAAGCTATGTCACGTTTACGAAATAGATTGACGATATCCATGGTAGAGATTTCTTCACTCTGCAGACCTTCGTTGGAATATGTGAGGAGAGAACTCGTAACAGGTGGGACTTTCAGCTAATCCAGGACAAATTAATATCATCAGTGGGGGAAGGAAGAGTAACCAGGATCCTGCAGATTGTTTCCCAATCGGCGCGTGAGTAGTTCCAGATTCAACGGGTGACTTTTATTGCAGGACACTTCGCCCAGTTAAATGATAGTTGGATAGATATGTGGTCAGAGGAAGCCAGTGGTGCACAGGTGGAGCAAGAGAGCATCAAGGATGGATTCGTCAAGTATACATGGTCGATGGTGGTTGAACTAGTACTGGTTATTCTGGTAGGCTCAGTAAAGGTGAAATGAAGAGAGCATACCAGTTAGGTCCGTCGACACCTGATTCTTGGCCAGCAGGTCAACATTGAAGTCACCAAGAAGGAGGCAAGACTTCAGCTGGGATGGACTTAGAGACAGAAAGGCATCCCCAAGGTCGGTGTAATCAGAAACAGATGACGGAGGGAGGTAATAGAGAGCGAATGTGAGTAAGTCTTGTCTGAATTTCAGTTCGACAATAAGGAGCTCGAGAGAGAGATGCCGACAGATACAGGTAGATGGAATATTGTCACTTACATATATTATTGCGAGGCCACCTCCATGACGATTTCTGTCTCGACGAATTAGGTGGAAGTTATGGATGACAAAGCTGAGTCAGAAATAGTCTCGTCTAGCCAAGTCTCACAGAGAGCAATGATTAAAGGTGTCGAAGAGGCAACAGTAGCCCTCAGGTTATCCATTTTGGGAAGAAGACTCCGACAATTGGAATAATAGACAAGGCAAGAGCCAGTAGGAGAGATCGGCGGGGTATCAGAGGAGATGGAGCAGCAGGAGAGAAGGGATGACTCAGGTTCTGTAGATATTCTAGAGGTGTCATGAAAGGGGAAGGCCTCCTTGTGAGAGCGATGACAGCACCAGCCTTCATCACTGAGAGACGGTCGTTGGTACTCTGAGAGACACACACTAATGCATTTGGCATGGTACCATTGGTAGCACACCTCACACGCTGGTTGGACTTTACGGCCTTGGAGCTGGTAGCACAGGGATGTTTTGGTCCAGGGCCAGGGTTTGTTTCAATGTCGCCAGTCAGGAGGAGAATGACGACAGAGAATAGAAAACTGGGGCGACAAACGCGAGGAGACCGAGAGTGACCCGGCCTCAAAGTCCATTTAGAGCACACCACCTCTGCCGGAACGACAAACGCGCTGTCAGGGGCAAAGCGAACAGCCCATAGGGGAACAGAAGACTCGCAGAGGTTCGTAGGGGTAGGAGAAACACGAATAAGCAGTCACGAAATGCAGAGACTGATAACAGTCAGCGGAGTGCCGCACTTCGTCATAGCCGTGGAAACTACGCCAGACTGGGTGACGGGTGAATCAATGCAGAGGTAACACATCGAGTGTAACACCGGCCTCGAAATTATTTGCACACGAGGAAGATTTGTTACACTTTGGTAGGGAGTAATCAAGTGAAATATATCCAAATCTTTCTCTTGTTTCTGAATAGCAAGTTATGTCCATGTGTCCGAAGTTACCCCCATTTACCTCACACGCAGTGAGGAATTTAATTAACTATACACGTTGCATTACATACTGTCTAAATCGTGTCCATCCTCCTCTGCACGCATGCATGCTGCTGGCTGCTTGCTGAGTGAGCAGCATATGGTGTCGTTCAATATTTACCAGCAAGAGCTCTATGATCTTCTGTAGTGACTTGCGACAAGAAAGAAACGATTGCTGTATGTCTGTGCACACCTCCGTGAACCTGCAGGCGTTTTGTGAACAGATCAGTGCTTCACCTAGTTCCGGTAAGGAGATACCGGGCTAAAGAAGAAGAAGAAGATGATGACACGAAAATTGTGAAATCGTGTAAGAACGACTTCTCACGTGGAGAACTGGAAGGTGCATATGAGGTCTTTGGGTATATGTTTAGCCAGATATCGGCCCGTACACTATTGCTAGTGTGTTTTGAAGGCCTAGTGAGTCATTCTGACCGAGTTTTTAAACATTTTGTATGCGGATCACATGTAACGAGAGAAAAAATGCAGAGCTATGGACAGCTGTTTCGGGCTTGTTAGCCCTCATCAGCAAAGCATACCGCAACTTCTCTCTCTGGCATCACGAGTTTATAAAGGCAAAGTTGAGCGCAGCACTTGTGGTTTTGAACTAAATGAGATTCATCCCACATGAGATTTTACCCCTCCCATCCCATTATAGAGTGTCTACCGACGCTCTAATATACTGCACAGAAATCTATGCAGTGAGTTTAAAGATTTATTTACCCTCAGCACGCATGTGCAGTGAGGTTTACGGTACTAGGTTTGTGAGTGTGTCTGTCATTCTGTCTGTCTGTCTGTCTGTCACAACGTTTTCTGCCACCATGAGCAAGAAATCCGCCTAAAACCTATAGTATTGGGTTCATTGCGACACCGGCATTAATTAATTTTTAATCAAGATGTTTTAGCATTTGTGCATAGAACACGTGAGATTTGACCTTGCAATCTGAATATAAAGCATCTACAAAATTATAAAATAAACACTATATCTCAGATAGAAGCCGATTTTGTGACTTTTTACCACTTTTTTTTCCTGTTTTGTCCACTCGATCACTGTGCAGAAGCTATACTGGCCAACAGTCAAGGTCTTGCCATTATCATTACCTGTGACTATGAAACAACTAAAGACCTGAAAACATTGCTGGGAACAAGGGAAGACGGCGAACAGATGAAGGAAACATTTCACTATCTCAAATACAAAGTTTATCACCTCTCAAATCCGAAAAAAGGTGAAATTAAAGAACTTCTGGAAAAGCTCTCGGATGATCTGGGAAAACATGGATTAGGCGAAAAAGAGGGAAGTGAAAAGGCCATCGTATTTGCATTCTCTGGTCATGGTTGCAGCAAAGGCCAAATTGAGTACATTTACACAAATGACGGTGGAACTCTTGAGCTTTTAGATGAGATTGTTTTTCCCCTCACAAGGCGTGAAAGTGTCCAACATGTTCCAAAGCTCTTCTTTATGGATGCCTGTCGTGGGGGTGAGATTCTTATGAAAGGCACTTGTCCAAGTGTCACTGATGACCACACTAATTTCCAGAAAGGTTATCAGCATGTTCTGGGCAACTACTACATTGCCTATGCCACTATTCCCCATCATGTTGCTTACGCCAATGCCAGTGGAAGCAGATGGATGCCCAAAATAGCCAAAGCTATCCGGGAAGAGGATGATTCATTCCAGAACATTGCAGCCAAAGTCATGGCGGAAGTAAATAAGGAAGTGAGTGATACGAAGCAACAGTGCGAGTCAATAAACCGTCTCAATACCGGTCCCCTCTACCTCAAAAGATTGTCTTAGTTATAGAGCTAACCATCAGTTAATTTTCAAGTATATTATGCATTTTATAGGAGGCAGTATGACGTCTAAGGATCAGCTTATTTTTGGCACTGCATGCGCTCAGTGAGGGTCAACAAAATCAAACAATTTCAATAGCCTGAAGCACTTGCTGATATGATCCATCAGGCCAGACAAAACACATGCACGTGTAAAAGCAATTTGAAGGGCATCATGAGCCTATAAATTTTTAAGGAATTTGCAGAGTGTGCGTCATCCCTCTGGGATCGAATGCATAAAATGTGGTCAGCGGAACATACCGGTCGCAATTTTTTATCTGACGGACACTTTTGGGACTTAGCCATTTTTTTGAGAATTTTCTCCACACGTGTGTGCAAAAGGCGGGGCTTTATGACAAATTCCTTCTCTGAGTCCCATAATCACCCCCATTTGCATTCAGTGTAGACAGCCGTACAAATCTGTGACACACGCATGGTCCTTTCCACTCACCTTGCGTTCATTTCTCAACAATATTTGGTAGCGAGGAAGAAAGGCAAGGCAAGGCAAACAAATCCACTACAACTCTAAAAGAATGTTCCTGGAAAACTGGTATATACAGTGGACTAGTGTAGCAAAAGAAGAGCTGCCTTGGGTGGGATTCGAACCCACAACAATCTGCAGCCTTGGGCACAGGTAATACAGTGAGCTAGATGGATCTATCTAGCCGCCTAGCGATGTAGCGATTAGCTGTCTAGTTTCTCCAAAGATGTGATAATTAAATTAGCCTATAGACCTGTCTAGCTAGTTACCTTTCCTCTGTGCCTAGAAAGCTATGTGTTAGCGAAATAACTTGGCTCCTTACTGGCAACGCGTGCGCACATCTAAACATATCGCAACGACTAAGTCCCAAAAGTGAAAATCGCGTATATACCTGTGCGTGGGCTAGGGCAGCAAAATTAATGTTGGGGTTTTTAGCTAGCTACTTGCTACAATAATTCATGCATGTGCTAAAATTAGTTGAACATGCCACAATTCAAGTCTTCTCTATCCAACCTGGTGCGTTTATGACCTACCTAACGCGCTGACTCGATCTCGCGTGGTCACTTCCGGTGGCAACGACAGCTACTATATATTCTTACGGCGTCTGGAACGCTCCAATGGAGGCGTTTTCAAATATCCAGCGCGATCCGGTTCTAACTGTACTAAGAGATGAAATAAACTCTGCTTTTTTAGCTACCACCGAGCTGGCTGAATTAGGAGTCGAAATATGGGAGGACCTATAATTGAGGCTTCTCACCTATATAGCCCTTGCTGGCCGGCAGGTCTGGCAGCGAGACTGATGACCAGTCTTGCAGTAGAGCGTAAGCAAGCCTACCTACATCAAGCAACGTCAGAGGTCAAGCTTTGTTTTGGAAAGCGTGGTATATAACCAGAATGGGGATGTGGATAAATTTGTATCTAATGTTGAGCAGCTTGAAATGGGCGAAAGTAAGTTGAAGTCGTTTCACGTTCATTATCTGTTATTCAGTGATCGTGAGTGCTGTTATCATTTGTTCCCAATTATTATTTTCTGCAAGAGACTCGAATGAGGAGTTCCCAGTGATAGTGATAGCAGCACTAACGATCACTGGAGTGATAGTTCTCCTTCTTCGGCCACATGCATAATTCTTGCCATCTGTCTGTATAAGAAAGACAATTAAGAGAGACTATTAGCGTGCTTGAAACACTAACTATGCACCAGTCTATATAATTATAGCAATAGTTTGCATTGTGAGTTTACTCGGTTGTGATTGATGTTGTAACAGTTTTTATTTGGACACCCTTGCTCCGTGATTGAAACATTCATGTGTTTGCTGCTCGCTCCTGCTCACCTACTAGTTATTGTTAGGTCTTGCACTTCATTATGCATAATGTATGCTTTTGATAGTGGCACGTTGCCTGACGGAATTACCTGTGGATTTCTTTTGCTCCGACTGTCAGTAGAGTTGCACTTCTCTTTTTATAATTGCCGAGCGCATTAGCGACAATGTTCTCTGGTGTCTTTAGATGCTTATGCTCTATTCAAAAGTGGTAGTATATAGCAGTCGATACACGCCCTTCGCTGCGGCTTCTTGTGCCTCCAAGGTACACAGAGCAAGCGGATCAGGGCCAGTCCATCGCGTCTAATACACGCATGCGCACCACTAATTGATGGGTTGGGCCACGCTACGTTATCTGTTTCTCGCGCTCGAACGCTGTCGTTTCAGAAAAATCACCATTTTATTTTTCATGCGCTTGTAGCGTTTGGTATCGCTCTTAGGCCGCCTCGTAGCCTGTAGTGCGAGAATAGTCACGCACACACTGTAACCTTCGATGCGCATGCGCGCCGAGGGTTAATAACATTCCTGGAAGAACTGCGTTCGGCAGCCAATAGCTACCGGTGTTAATCAGCAATGGCTTGCGCGATGAGAGTGTCTGTTCCACGGCACCCCGCGAGGCAAAAAAGCACCTTGGAGAACGGGCATTCAGTCTTGTGTTGCTCAAACACCTGTCAACCTCCCAGTAAAAAAAGGAGGGACTATGCTTCCAAAAAGCACGGATTTTATGTAAAGTAGAGGGGACACACGAATCTTTTACAAGTGATTCTGAAGAGTGAGTGACAATGAGTATTCAATGCGTGGTGAAGAGCACGTGGGCAACGAGGAGGGCAGGAATTCAGCGGTGAGAGCGCATGCGCAGTTCAAACACACGCGCAGAAGACGAGAAGCGAGCCACGCCTTTTATTCCGGCCGTATATAAGCGCTCTAGCTAAGAGGGGCGACGTTCGTAGGGCGACGTCGCGACCCCGTAATAAAACGGAATTCAGGACAAGTGACGTACTTGGCGGGACAGCGTGACATAGCAGTAAAAATCGGTATATACTGTCCCGCCAGTTTCGGGACGGTCGACAGGTTTGCTATATATAGCTGGCCAGTCTTAGTCGTCGCCAGCGCGGGCGTGGCCCAGCTAGAGTGCTCAACCTAGGATTTGCACTTTGGGAGAACTGGAAGCGCCAAACAGAAGAATTTAGAAAGAACCAGGAATTTAGACTTATCAAATAAGAGTTACAGTACAGTAGCTTTATAACTAAAACTACAACAGTGTCTCAAAAATCCATGCGGTAGCACCGTAGACAAAATCCTCAATTTATCGTAGCGCAGAGATGGACTCTGCTGAGCGATTGTGCCTGACGACACGACGAAAGAAAGGGAGTTGTATTTGTCAGTATCTAGCTTAGTTTTGAATGTTCACGGTGCTGAGGTAGCGCTCCATTTGGACCCGTCTCTCGCGTGTGGCATATTGAAAAACGGAAACAACAAACCAAGAGTAATTGTGGTGGAACTTGGTACCGAGGAACCAAGATAGTGTCGGGGGAAGAGAAACCATTATTGGCCGACAAGATGCTAGCGTAGCATATCGTTGGACAAATTCTACAAGCAATTGGAGAAGATGGCTATTCGTACCATCAGAGATCCCAACATAAACTAAATCAGCATCACTCCCTTTTGTGTTATAGTAAGAATTCACCAAGTGCAAGTTTATATGGTGTAGGCATTCCTGGGTCTTGGGCCCTAGGGGAATCAAGAAGTAGATCATTGGTCATCACAAGCGGAAAAATGAATGAGTCTCGATTTTATATTAGGGTTGGGTGGCAAGGTTTGCCACATAACGGATGTTGTCAGGGGTGAGAAAGCTGCCAGCTATTGTGCCAACGATACTGAGAAAAAGATTTACCAATGAAACAAATTATCAACAATTTCGAATTAGTTTTCACTCACGCCACACTGGACAATAAAAATAAAGAGGCAAGGAACATATTATAATAAAGCGTTGCCTCTCAGCCTCTGATATTATAGCCACTTTCACACTGTTACAGAGCGCAATGGTACGGAAGTTGGCCTTTTATGAAGCTGCATAGCAGCTTAATAGTAGTGTAATACCTACTCCTCACTGGTCACTGTTCCATTGTCTACATCACATCACAGCATACT
>CASHTH010001497.1:0-26702 GCA_030341885.1 Geodia barretti | reverse complement strand
TACCGACGCTCTGATATTATGCACGCGTGGATAGCATAGCAGACAAATATACACATAGCTGGAAATACAGAGGCCATTACCTGATCATCATCAGCTTCTTCAAAAAGAACAACATTTCTCCTTTCTTTCTTCAGGTAGTCTAATAAGCAACCATTTGCCATGTATGGCATTACAATATATGGGGCAGACCCCGCATCGTTAAGGCACACCCCAATGAGTCCCATCACATGAGCATGCTTGAACCGGCTCATCTTCAGGCTCTCCTCAACAATCTTATCCACTTCTTGTTGGTCAAAACAACCTGTATTCATCAAAATATGAGCTACATGAACATTTTTATTCTGGACCAACCTTTTGGCGTCTTAACAGCCACCTCACGACTAAATGTTCCCTCAGGACCCAGCATAATTATATAGCTTTATACACAACCCCAAACTCTCCTGAATACATTTATTAACTAAAAGTTGAATGTGCATAATTATTATTAGAATTTACCTTGCAAAATGTTACCATTAGGCTGTTGTGTGTGTAATCAGAGAGTCGGTAGACTCTCTATATAGGGACGACACGGGTGAAATCTCACGTGATCCGCGTACAAAACGACTAAAAACTCGATGAGAATCACTCCCTAGGCCTTAAAACATACATATCTACCTATATATGTCCCCCAAGACCTCATACGCACCTTCAGTCGTCCACGCGAGAATTCGCTCATACGAGATTTCACACGATTTTCGTGTCATAATCATATTCTTCATCTTCTTCTTCTTCTTCTTCTTCAGACCCGCTAGCTCCTTACCGGAAGCACTTGAAGCGTTGATTTTTTCACAGAACGTCTCCGAATTTGCCGGAGGTGTGCACGCATATCAAGCGATCGTTTCTTTCTTGCCGCAAGTCCCTACGGTAGATCGTTGAGCTCTTTCTCGGTAGTCACTGAACAACGCCATTTGTTGCTAACTCAGCATCAGTGAGCCGCATGCGCCGAGGAGGGCGTTTTTGACGGGGTCCGCCTGTCTTGAAGGCCACAGTGAAGGGCCTCTCGCGTGCTATCTACTACTGTAGCTAGCCCGTGTCAGACTCTCTGCGAGCTACTTCGCCGAGGGTTTGCACTTTAGTTTATATATCTACGACCATACGTCGTCCAACTGCGCATGCTCCAGCATTACGTGCTTCTTTTTATCCGAAAGGGATTTCAAAATTTTCATATGCTGCCTGAATCGAGCGGAATCGGGGAATCGCAACACGACAGGCTCGAACACCTCCGAAGCTATCGAGAATTGCTGCACAGTCCAGCGACGAGAGAGACATTGCCACTTGTTCCCTATTCCTGCAAGACCAATCAGATTGCCAGATTATGCCTGATTCGCCAGATTATTGCACAGTCCAGCGACGAGAGAGACATTGCCACGAGATTATTGCACAGTCCAGCGACGAGAGAGACATTGCCACTTGTTCCCTATTCCTGCAAGACCAATCAGATTGCCAGATTATACCAGATTGCAAGACCAATCAGATTGCCAGATTATGCCTGATTCGCGCTGTCGTCTGACTGTTTTTGACTCGACTCGAATTGTCGGGTCTAAAAGGTTGTTTCGGCCTACTTGGTCCTGTGCAATGTATCTCACTGTTTTGTGCACACACAAGAGTGACTCATACGATCAGACCCCATTTGTAAGCTCGCTTCCGCTCGCCAAAAATGCCATGCATTCGCCTACTAGTTATATACATAATAATTATCTACGACCGTACGTCGTCCAACTGCGCATGCTCCAGGATTACGCGCTTCTTTTTATCCGAAAGGATTTCAAAATTTCACATGCTGCCTCCCTGTCGTGCGTATATATACATGTGCATATAGTCCGGGGAAGATGCCCTTCGTCGTCGAAGAGAGAGGTAAAGAGAACATGGTGCCCGTGAGACTCCTGAGCAGAGAGGCTAGTTTGTATCAGCGTCGCTTTCGTTATAGGGAACGCGCAAATTTTTACACGCTGCCCTAGCTGTCATATCCATGCGAAATATAACCAGCCAAAAAACTCTCGACTATTTGCTGCCATTCGCTGCGCTCTTCGATACCTGACCGAGGCTGTCTCTACCTCCTTACAATCTTCTTGATTCTAAGGTTAAAGTTGTAGGATGGCTCGTGCAGATTGTGTGCTCGCTCCCGCTCGCCAAAAATGCCATGCATTCGCCTACTAGTTATTGGCGAGCGGGAACGAGCTAACCTATACGAACGGCGCGGATTTTTCTACGACCGTACGTCGTCCAACTGCGCATGCTCCAGGATTACGCGCTTCTTTTTATGCGAAAGGATTTCAAAATTTCACATGCTGCCAGCCTGTGATGTCGTGCTTATACATGTGCGTATTTTATTATTTGTGATAGGCTCTGAGAAAACGACCCTTATGGCGCTAGTAGTATTGTTGTAGTAGCGGCGGTTTTACGGCGAACTACGTAATTCACCGATTCCAGCTTTTCCCCGTATTCTAGTACCTCTGTCTATCGTCCATAACCTGCGCAAGTTTGACGCACTAACTCCGTTCCGTTCCGTAGTTATGGCCCTGGGTACCAGGCAAGTACCGTTACTCGTGCCGTCGTAACGCGGAATTACAAGTAAACGTAACACGGGAATAATCAAACCTTTTACGGGGTCAAGTAAACGGGAATTCCCCTTTACTACGTTTACCTAATAAATGCGGCCGGATGCGCGCGCGCGCGCGCAATGTTGTAACACGGACTTGTTACGAGAATACGGAGGTTGAAATTTGACACCGGAAGTTTACCTTCAGGCGCGATTTTTCACGTTAGATGCAGCGGAATGGCACTTGCGCTTGTGCTCATAACTTCGCAACGGAACGGGCTACGCCCCTGAAACAAACGGCAAACTATAGAGTATTTATAGGACCTTCGGTCTAGCATACAAGCGTATTTTGCGGTTTTTGCGCCATAAGGGTCGTTTTCTCAGAGCCTGTCACATTTTATTATTTTATTTTTTTTTATTATCATTTTTATTTTTTAGTTTTTTTTTCAATGAATCATACACAAATAGCAATAGGCTAGTACATGGTGCATGACTGTATACGAGAATTACATAATCAACCACTCTCTCAAAGAAGACTTGAAGGAAGAAATGCAGTCAGACGATCTTATTGAAAGAGGGAGTGAGTTCCAGACTGAGCATGTCTTTGGTACAAATGAGTTAAGGTACGAGTTAGTCCGACAAAAAGGCTGACAATATAAGTGGTTTGACGAGTGTAAAGGAGTGGTTCTAAGGATAAAGATATCTTGAGGGAAGTGTAACAGCTGGTTGACAATGTTGAACATTGTGCAGAGGTTAAAGTATTTCCGCCGTGTGGCAAGTGTTGGGAGGTCAGAAATAAAAAGAAGAGACGGATAATCAAGATCCCATTGTTTAAAACAGAGACGTAGAGCAAACTTTTGCACTTTCTCCAGTTTCTCAATAATTATCCTTAGTAAGATAAGGGTTCCACACCTGGCAGGCGTACTCCAAAGATGGCCGAATGAGGGAAACATACAGTTTTAAAAGGGTAGATGGAGATGCGTTGGCATAAAAGGTTCTATACATGAGACCCAGTGTTTTCTTAACTTTTGTACACAGGGCATGAATGTGCTCACCCCAGGTGAGATCAGCTGATATAATGACACCTAGGTAGGTATAGTGGTAGACACGAGGAATGGTATGAAAGCCAAGGGTCAGAGTTGGTGGGTTCACTGAGTTCCTCTTCCGTGTTACAACCATGAACTTGCACTTCATTGGATTGAAAGTTAGACAATTGGTAGCAGCCCAGTAGAAGAGGGTATCTAGATCTGACTGCAGTTTTTTTAAAAACCTCATTCTTTCTGATTGCTTTATATAATAAGATGTCATCGGCGTAGAGTGTCATGTGTGTCCCAGGCGAGAACGGTAAACTAGTATATAGCACTGTTTATATAAATGAGGAATAGCAATGGTCCAAGTACAGAACCTTGAGGTACACCAGAGATAGTGTGGATCTCATTTGACTTTTCTCCGTTTACTACAACTCTTTGCACATGATTAGTCAAGTAGTTACAAATCCACTTCAGTAGGATGGGGTGAACTTCCAGCTGCTTCATAACCAGGAGGAGGTTGCGATGAGGAACTGAGTCAAACGCTTTCCGGAGGTCAAGGAAGATTGAGCAGATCTCAATACCAGATTCTAAATATTTATGCCAACTGTCAGTGATGGAGAGCAAAGCTAAGGTTGTGGATCTGCTAGAGAGAAACCCCCATTGGGAGTCAGAAATGAGAGATTTATCCATAATCAGATCTTTCAATAAATTTGCCACACGTTTCTCCAGAACCTTGCTCAGTATTGGAAGAAGAGAGATTGGTCTGTAATTGCAGGGGTTCATTTTATCGCCTATTTTCGGTATAGTCCGGGGAAGATGCCCTTCGTCGTCGAAGACATAGGGAAAGAGAACATCGTGCCCGTGAGACTCCTGAGCAGAGAGGCTCTTTTGTATGAGCGTCGCTTTCGTGATAGGGAACGCGCAAATTTTTACACGCTGCCTAGCTGTCTTATCGATGCGAAATATGGCCGGCCAAACAACTCTCGTCTATTTGCTGCCATTCGCTACGCTCTTCGATACCTGACCGAGGATGTCTATACCTACTTCCAATCTTCGTGATTCTAAGGTTCAAGTTGTAGGATGACTCGTGCAGATGAGTCATTGTGTATATACTCGCTCCCGCTCGCCAAAAATGCCATGCATTCGCCTACTAGTATGTAACGGCGACAGGTAGATCTGTCTTGCTTCACGAAAGGAATGATGTGCGCTTACGGCACGTTATGCAGCCCGAACATCGCGGACAAATCCCAAGTTGGGTCGCTCCCGCTCGCCAACAATGTTGAACATTTCCACTAGCAAAACATTTTGTTGGCGAGCGGGAGCGAGCCAACCTAGTCGTTCGTTCGAGCGGAATTTAATTATGCGTTCGTCGTACGTCGTGTAAGTGCGCATGCACGGCTTTGTACGCGCTTCTCTTTATCCGAAATTATTTCCAACTTTTGCCTCGCGATATGCGCCGATCGATCTAGCCAGCCAGAGAACTCTCCTCCATTCGACGGCATGCTCTGCAACCTTCGGTGACTGACCGAGGCTGTACCTCTTCCGAGTCTTCATGGTTCCAAGCGCTAGCATTGCTCGTGCACATACTGCTGCTTGCCAGCTGCCTGGTGGACCACGCCGCGTTGTCGGGCAGCCCGATCGATCGCTGCCTAGCCTACTGCCATGCCAGCTGCCTGGTGGACCACGACAGACAAGCTGAAAGCGTGAGGTAAGGACCGTTCTGCTCACCGTTCTGGCTACGCCGATAGGTGCATGTACCACTGTCTTGCTTCACGAAAGGAAAGCTGTGCGCTGACGGCACATTATGCAGCCCGAACATCGCAGACAAATCCCAAGTTGGGTCGCTCCCGCTCGCCAACAATGTTCAACATTTCCACTAGTTACACCTTTTGTCGTGGTGTTGCGGTTTATCCGCCCTCCCCCCTCGGGCGGATAAACCAGCAACACCACTCCAAAAGGCACATATAGTGCGGGGAAGATGCCCTTCGTCGTCGAAGAGAGTGGGAAACAGAACATCGTGCCCGTGAGACTCCTGAGCAGAGAGGCTCGTTTGTATCAGCGTCGCTTTCGTGATAGGGAACGCGCAGATTTTTACACTCTGCCTATAGCTGCCGTATCGATGCGAAATAATATCCAGCCACTCGTTGGCATTCGCTGCGCTCTTCGATATCTAACCGAGGCTGTCTATACCTCCTTCCAATCTTCGTGATTCTAAGGTTCAAGTTGTAGGATGGCTCGTGCAGATAGAGTCATTGTGTGCTCGCTCCCGCTCGCCAAAAATGCCGTGCATTCGCCTACTAGTATCTCAAAGTTTTCATGTCGTTGTAGATCAACCTACTGTATTTTCAACCCTGAGTCGCACACCCTTCGCTAAATAACTTAACCCTGCTCTTTACGGACAGTTTATAGTGGCTGTGTGGATTTTGTGCATGTACGCGCGCACACACACACACACACGCACGCACACACACAGAGTACACTGAAGTGCAAACCCTCGGCGCACTGTGACGCGCACGCGTAAGTAAACGCATGCGCCGTGCCACTAATTGATGGGCTGGGTTTAGTTTTAGCTGTCACTTATGATCTCTTCCCAGCTCGCGCAGAGTCTTCTGACACGGGCTAACTAGATAACATGCGAGAGGCGATACACACCCTGCGTTGCATCTTCTGGTGCCTCCGAAGTACGCAGAGCACGCGGATCGATCCGACTGTGGTAAGCCATCCCGTCCGTTGTGTATAATTTGCATATTGGCTTTTTCGCGCTCTAGCTTTGCAACGGAGCAGTTTCAAAGAAAACTGTTCGAAATTTCTGACCTTCATTGCCCGTTAAGTAGGTCGTATCCTTTGTGAGAGGAACAAACACCCGAGAAGTGAGATTGAGAGGAGTAACAGACACACAGACAGACAGACAGACAGACAGACAGTCAGACAGTCAGACAAACCCAACTACAGCACATGCGCGCCGAGGGTTAAAAATCCCCCTTGCCATCCCCATAAAAGCCACGCGCATGCTCATCCACCCACGCAATTATTGCCACTCCGCGCACACGAAGATGCCAGCAGGTATGACCCAAGGCAGGTATGTGTATCTTGTCTAATCTTGTCACAACAAGGCAGTAAGGGTGTAGGTAAACTTCCTGTGTATGCATACTACCTTCTTTTACTGTCACAACCTAAAATAGGACTTTAAAAAACGGACAAACTGAACTATGGCATGACAAGCGATACCTTAGCAGGACTAACCGATTGGACTGCGGATACCAGACTCCGTTACGTGGGAGTGGTCCCACCTCAGTGGTAGTGAGGCACAGGTCGGGAGATTAAAGGGACCGAAACCTGTGACCTACACGATGATCTGCCCCTGATGACTGGTGCATTAGGTATGTCAGACAAACTAGACAGTACAAACAGGGTTCTCTAGTTGTTGGGTTTGGAGATGGGTTGTGGGACTGTCGTGTACAGGCATTCAAAAAGCCAATGCATGTGACCACGGACAAAAGCCTCTCAATCCCTAGCACTCTTCTTTCTCTCTTCCCCCATGCAAACACACACACACACACACGGAGTAAAAAAAAGCTCAGCCGCCCACGCAATTATTGGTACTCCGTGGGGTACTCCACACGTGGTTGTAAGAAGATGCCAGCAGGTATGACCCAGTGTATCTTGTCTATAATCTTGTCACAACAAGGCAGTAAGGATGTAGGTAAACTTCCTGTGCATGCATACTACCTTCATTTACTGTCACAACCTAAAATAGGACTTAGAAAAACGGACAAACTGAACTGTAGCATGACAAACGAATAGCTTAGCAAGACAAACCGATTGGACTGCGGATACCAGACTCCGTTACATGGGAGTGGTCCCGCCTCAGTGGTAGTGAGGCACAGGTCGGGAGATTAAAGGGACCGAAACCTGTGACCTATACGATGATCTGCTGAGGAGCTCCCCTGATCACAAACTGAACTGTAGCATGACAAACGAATAGCTTAGCAAGACAAACCGATTGGACTGCGGATACCACACTCCGTTACATGGGAGTGGTCCCGCCTCAGTGGTAGTGAGGCACAGGTCGGGAGATTAAAGCGACCGAAACCTGTGACCTATACGATGATCTGCTGAGGAGCTCCCCTGATCACTGGTGCATTAGGTATGACAGACAAACTAGACAGTACACACAGGATTCTCTAGTTGTTGGGTTTGGGGATGGGTGGTGGGACTGCCGTGTACAGGCATTCAAAAAGCCAATGCATGTGACCACGTACAAAAGCCATCTCAATCTCTAGCACTCCCCTAATCCCTAGAATCACCACCACTAGTATGTAGCTACCACCATAGAAACCTCTGCAAAGGACCCTCAGAATAAGGACACCTCTCTATGAAGGACACTTGGTTCTGCCCCATACTAATACACTCCCCTGCCACCAGTGTACACAAACAAAAGCCCCTTCACCTCTCCTCCACACTTTCCCACCAAAACTTCCATTCCACACACACACTATACAGATTACGGCCATTATACTCTTGATCAGTAAGCCATAGCTACTATAGAGCTTTAGCTTACTACAGTGTATATACCACTTACATGCCACACAATTCTCCCATAAAGCTTCCTTTGTATCATGTACACACCTTACAAGGGTGCTCTAACTATTATGCCCACTGTGGTGTATGTTGCTACATGGCTATTGTATATGTATAGGTTATACGATGGCGGCACGTGGTTTAATGGTTTTACACGAGTGGCCAGTTTTGATAGGGCACGAGGGCGTAGCCCGAGTGGTCTATCAAAACTGAAGCCACGAGTGTGCAACCAGTAAACCACAAGCAAAGCCATCGTATAACGTGTTTGTATGATGACATCTGGCGGTAAGGCTCTGACCAATGAGATTGCGCAAAAGCTTTCAAAACGCCCTCTTTTTAACGCACACCCTCGAGTGTACGGAGAGACCTCTAGCTAGCTAGCGATCAATCGGGAGAGAGACAGCTGCAATAAGCGCTTTAGTTTGGTCAAGCTGGGCGGTTGTGCAGAAGCCATGGTCATTTCTCGAGAGTTCAACGTTACAGGTACGTCAAAGCTATACTTTTTCCACACGAGTTTTGTAGCTGCCGCTCTAGCTCGCTTTCTCTCCCGCTACACCCAGCACTCTCGAATGCAGCCTGTTGCAGTAGCAAGAAAGCTGAAAGTCACATACTGTTCCAGCCTACGGGAGCCTATGCATCGGGAAGCAGCTTTCGCTACCGCGTATATACTAGAGCAGTTTCTGGCCTGAAAACACTCCCTTTTGGTAAAGAAACAGCAGCACACAAAGAGTGTAAAAGCATTACACGCTGCCAATTTCCTACTATCGTATAACTACCATATACCCACTGTGGTTTATGCAAATGAGTTGACATACAGCTAAAGTATGGGGAAATCGTATGGCCTCTTTATGGTATAACTACGCGTAAACTCAGCAGGAAGCGCTCACTTTGCACGCCGAGGGTAACTACCCGTAGACTCAGCAGGAAGCGCTCACTACGTAGATGCGTAGTGAGCGCTCCCTGCTGAGTCTACGGGTAGTTACCCTCGGCGTGCATGCGCAGCGAGGGTACAGTAGTTGGGTCTGTCTGTCTGTTTGTCTGTTACTCTATATCTCACTCCTCGAACGTCTGTTCGTCTCACAAACGATACGACCTACTTAACGGGCAACGACGGTCGGCTAATGCTAGTCGGCCATTTTTATCTCTGCGGAAAATGCACATGCGCTTATATTTTCAACAGGCTCGGGTCCGTTTGCTCTGTGTATCTTGAAGGCACGAGAAGTCACAACTAAGGGCGTGTATCGACTCACGCATGCTATCTACTACTGTAGCTAGCCCGTGTCAGACTCTCTGCGAGCTACTAGCGGGAAACCATGAGTAATTGCATACTAATAGCAGCCCAGCCCATCAATTAGCGGTACCGCGCATGCCCAGTTCGCCGAGGGTTTGCACTTTAGTGCTTTTCATTAGAACATAAAGAGGCCATACAATTTCCCCATACTTTAGCTGTATGTCAACTCATTTGCATAAACCACAGTGGGTCTACAGGAGTTAGACGATAGTAGGAAATTGGCAGCGTGGAATGCAATTGGGGGCTTTTACACTCTTTGTGTGCTGCTGTTTCTTTACCAGAAGGGAGTGTTTTCAGGCTAGAATGCCCAGAAACTGCTCTAGTATATACGCGGTCTGAAAACTAGTGAAAGCTGCTTCCCGACGCGTAGGCTCCCGTGGACTGAAACAGTATTCGGTGACTTTCAGCTTTCTTGCTACTGCAACAGGCTGCATTCGAGAGTGCTGGGTATAGCGGGAGAGAAAGCGAGCCAGAGCGGCAGCTACAAAACTCGTGCGGCGGAAAAGTATAGCTTTGACGTACCTGTAACGTTGAACTCTCGAGAAATGACCACGGCTTCTGTACAACCGCCCAGCTTGACTAAACTAAAGCGCTTATTGCAGTTGTCTCTCTCCTGATCGATTGCTAGCTAACTAGCTCTCCGTACACTCCAGGGTGTGCGTTAAAAAGAGGGCGTTTTGAAAGCTTTTGCGCAATCTCGTTGGTCAGAGCCTTACCGCCGGATGTCATCATACAAACACGTTATTCGATGGCATTGGCTTGTGGTCTACTGATTGCACACTCGTGGCTTCAGTTTTGATAGACCACTCGGGCTACGCCCTCGTGCCCTATCAAAACTAGCCACACGTATACTGGCAGTAAGGATGATACAGTGGGAGAGTGAAGATGAAATTTCCCCTAATCCCTAGAATCACCACCACTAGTATGTAGCTACCACCATAGAAACCTCTGCAAAGGACCCTCAGAATAAGGACACCTCTCACTTGGTTCTGCCCCATACTAATACACTCCCCCTACACGCCTGCCCCCAGTGTACATAAACAAAAGCCCCTTCACCTCTCCTCCATACTTTCCCACCAAAACTTCCATTACAAAGTAGGGCCATTCTTTTCTTGATCTGTAAGCCATAGCTACTATTTACTACTATAGAGCTTTAGCTTACTACAGTGTATACACCACTTACATGCCACACAATTTTCCCATAAAGTATCATGTACACACCTTACAAGGGTGCTCTAACTATTATACACACTGTGTGTATGTTGCTACACGGCTATTGTAGTACGGGGGCAGTAAGGATGATACAGTGGGAGAGTGAAGATGAAATTTCCCCTAATCCCTAGAATCACAACCACTAGTATGTAGCTACCACCATAGAAACCTCTGCAAAGGACCCTCAGAATAAGGACACTTCTCACTTGGTTCTGCCCCATACTAATACACTCCCCCTACACGCCTGCCCTCAGTGTAGCGTACGGAGCCAATTATCGAACGGTACCTATTATCGAACGCTCGCGAGGCCTGCGAGGGTAAGGAAGTATACGGCTGAAAACGGAGGTGGACAAAGGTATGCGGACCCCCTCCGCACGGTTTTTTTTTCGTCGGTCTTTTCTCTTTAGGTAAGTCGTTTTATCAGCTATATGGGCAGCTATTACTTACTTTATTGCCCCATGGGTATGCCGCGCAAGAGGTGCTCGTTCGCCAGGAAGCGCTCGAGGTCTGCACCCGCCCGTCTTCCTCGTTCGGTGTGGTGGCTGGACCCTCATTCTCGCAAGAACAGCAGCGTCGTTTTCAGGTCGGCTATGAGGAAGATTTTGATGTTGCTGGAGATCCTGACTACGTCTCTTGGCTTCGAATTAACCACCCCCCAAACAAGTGCATCATCAGGCAAATCGCTCCTCCATCACTTTTCAGATGTCACTCCTGTCGCAGAGATTGCTGTTGACTCTCCCCCTCCTGACACAGATAACAGCACAAAAAACACTCCATCAACGTCGACACTCTCAAAGTTCCTGACCCCTCCTCTAGCGTCAACTCCCACTGGTCGAAAAGGAGAGCCACCTCGGGCTCATTTATTAACAAGTTGTGCTGCTTTTGAGATATTGAAGGAGAAAGAGAGAAAAAAGCAAGAGGAAGCAGAGATAAAAGAGAAAAAGAAGAAGGAGAGGGAGGAAACAAAGGAAAGGAAGGAAGAACAACGAAGGAAGAAGAACAAAGGAAAAAAGCGGAAGAGCGAGCAAGAAAGCAGGAACAAAAACTGAAGGAGAAAGCTGAAAAGGAAGTATATACAAAAAAGCTAAAAAAGGGAAGGGAAAGCAACCCGCAGGTGTTGGAACGAAGAGAAGCCAAAACGCTCGTAGTACCAGACCAGCAAAATGTCCCCGGAAAACTGCAAACCCCTCTACTCAGATGAACGACAGTGAATGTTGTGTGTGCTACATTTCCTACGACGACGATCAATCAGGAAACGATGCGCATGTGGACGATGGCTGCATGAGGACTGCGCAGATGACTGTGTCACAGATAGTGATGGGAATGAGCATCTCTGCTTTATTTGCCTCAATAACCTTTCTACCTGACGTTTTTTTGTTTCAGTTTTTGTATTGCACAAACACTCCTTGGAAAGTTAGTCATTTGGTGAATATTTCCCGAGTTTGCGCGTTTACAACTACCGGATTGAATAGCGCCCGTGTAGCTGGATATATGATGCATGTTTAGGTGCAGTAGCGGCACATAACTGAACAATGCCTGTGCTGTAGGTGGGGTTTTTCCCCAGCGGTCGATATTTCGCTCTGCGCAAATGTACGCACGTTCGGCGGTCGGTACCGGTGTTCGATAAATGGTCCGTGACATTGACATATAACGGAGGAGAGCGCTCTAAATGGAAAACCGTTAGTGGGATGGACCTTTGCGAGTCTGGTAGAGCATAGAATGGGGTTTGCGACGGTACAGGAACCGAATTCCGGAGGCGTTTCTGGACGGAGCTACAAGCGCCGGTACACAAGTCGTTCGATAATTGGCTCCGTACGCTACACAAACAAAAGCCCCTTCACCTCTCCTCCATACTTTCCCACCAAAACTTCCACACACACTATACAGATTAGGGCCATTATACTCTTGATCTGTAAGCCATCGCTCCTATTTACTGCTATAGAACCATTATACTCTTGATGAGTAAGCCATAGCTACTATTTACTACTATAGAGCTTTAGCTTACTACAGTGTATATACCACTTACATGCCACACAATTCTCCAAAAAAGCTTCCTTTGTATCACGTACACACCTTACAAGGGTGCTCTAACTATTATACACACTGTGGTGTATGTTGCTACACGGCTATTGTAGTACGAGGGCAACAAGGATGATACAGTGGGAGAGTGAAGATGAAATTTCCCCTAATCCCTAGAATCACCGCCACTAGTATGTAGCTACCACCATAGAAACCTCTGCAAAGGACCCTCAGAATAAGGACACCTCTCTATGAAGGACACTTGGTTCTGCCCCATACTAATACACTCCCCCTACACACCTGCCCCCAGTGTACACAAACAAAAGCCCCTTCACCTCTCCTCCACACTTTCCCACCAAAACTGCCATTACAAAGTAGGGCCATTCTTTTCTTGATCTGTAAGCCATAGCTACTCTTTACTACTATAGAGCTTTAGCTTACTACAGTGTATATACCACTTACATGCCACACAATTTCCCCATAAAGTATCTTGTACACACCTTACAAGGGTGCTCTAACTATTATACACACTGTGGTGTATGTTGCTACACCGCTATTGTATATAACTGTAGTACAGGGGCAGTAAGGATGATACAGAGGGAGAGTGAAGATGAAATTTCCCCTAATCCCTAAAATCACCACCACTAGTATGCAGGGTTCTCCTTAGAGCGCGTAAGCAACAAACAGGTAAAATAGCGACACCAACGGGTTCAGTGCTACACTGGCTTGAATTTTTGAAATGCCGATTTTCGTAAAAGTGCCGCGTTCAGAAGTTATGGCGTGAAAACCAAGTGAACAAGCCAATATGCTAATTAGCACTAACTTACCTCGACCTGATCCGCTTTATCTGTGTACCTCGGAGGTACAAGAAGTCACAACGAAGGGCGTGTATCGACTCTCGCATGCTATCTACTACTGTAGCTAGCCCGTGTCAGACTCTCCACGAGCTACTAGCGGGAGATCACGGGTAAACGCAGACTAATAGGCCCAGCCCATCAATTAGAGGTACAGCGCATGCGCAGTTCGCCGAGGGTTTGCACTTTAGTGCTTTTCATTATAACGGTGAATTAGAATCCGCCTGTGCCTGTCCCCTGCAAACGGAATCGGCATTGAGCCTTACTTCTTGTTGCTGCATTTGCAAATAATATTATACGTTTAGAGTAGTGAAAATAAAACGCCACGAAGACAAAGACGAGAGCTGCATTCGACCTTTTGACCCACCACGCCTGGCCGGTGAGACCGGCGCATGCGCGCACCACAAATACTATTCCACACAATCTCAGATTAGTATATATAGTTGTCTTTACGTTCTCTCAATCAGTCTTAAAGTTTTATCTTCTCAGCTCTACCTGTACCAACGTCACTCTTCAAAGCAGCAAGGAAATAGTTGTGGCTGAAGTCCATTGCAAGACTCCAGTGAAAGATAAAGATGGCAAACGTATTACCCCTTCACCAGAGACAAAAGAGAACACAACAGAAGTGGTTTATAATAGCCAAAAAGAGAAAGGCAACTTCTGTTAGTCCTTAGTGTATGTCATAAGTTATAAGTAGCTACTCCCAAATAGAAGCTTGTTTCTCTCTTTCTCTCGTTTAGCTGTGCATGCAGTATAAATACAAGCTGTGTATATAATATATATACAAAATACTCTTCACTCACCATTCAAGTAATGGAAGAACTGCTACATGAAGCCAAGAGCTGACATGTATATACCTCACCAGGTAGATAGTTCAACATGTAGAGACAATCTTGCCTTACCAACTTTACCAGTACAAAGGATGAAAATGGGTTTTGAATTGTGTTATATACGTAAAAGGGAAAGTAAATTTTGAGCTGGTAAAGACCTGAATAGCTAAGTATTATAATGTATATACTGAACTGTAGTAAGAGCATCAGGTAAGGACAATTTGGATAACAAAAGGGAAAGGAGAGCAATAGACTGCTGGGATTCATATAGGTGGATACATCTTCCAATGGAGAAAAGCCACGTCAGCGCAGTGCACACACTCTTGACAGACAGTGAGAGCTGCGAAAGACTGCCCCTGCTCTGCAGTGTGATGCGCAACAGAAGAACATCCTCCAACACAAAGAAGATTACTGCATTAGCTGCACAAGAAAACGGATAAATAGTGCGAAAAATGGGCTTCAGACTTGACTAACTCGTGTGCACTATGTGATTTTCGTTGGATGCGCATAATTGTGGCGACGACTCCGAGACAGAGCCCCGATATGACGCCAAGTCCAACGTTGAGTGCATCGTGAGAGATGGGAAGTCGGCTGTATAGATGTATATATCGCAAGAACTACCAGCAGGAGCGCCCCCGTGTGTATCCCGCAGCGGAATATGTATATACTGCTCGGGCGGATTCTCTCCGCATTCGCTGACGGTCGGGCGGGAGCCAGGGAATCACGTGACCGTCGGCCACGGCGATGACGTTCGTTGCAGACGATGATGTTGCCCATCAGCACCAGTGCTCCGAAATGGACGAGCCACGTGCACTTTGCCGGGATCTTACACAGGACTATATTATGCCATCTTCTCAGACTGCTAGATCTCTGGCTAGGCGGCTCTCTGCAGTCAATCATATGACAACGCCCACGCCACGCCCATATATGTGCGCGCATGCGCGCTCGAGAAGCATCCTGTGCGAAATATATAAAAGCAATGCGCCGAGGGTTTGCACTTCAGTGCTTTTCATTTCTTACGGAATATTGTGCAAGCCTAGAGGGCTAGCCGGTTTCCGTTTCGCCGTAATAGTTGCGCAGAGATTCTTTTCAAAATGGTTTCACTGGCCGTGGAGCAGATGTGGTGGAACGAGTTGGGTTCGGCCATGGTTATAACTTCTTACGATTCAGCCACTGGTGTATTTGGTGGAAAATACTACAGTAAAGTTGGCGAAGCCGAGAATTGGTACGTGTTGACTGGTCGCAACGACACAGCAGGGACAACCCTGGGGTGGACAGTAAACTGGAAGAATTCAAGTCACAATGCTCACTCCGTAACGACTTGGTCTGGTCAATTTCAACTTCCTCCCGACGGGAAGCCTGCTCTAACTACTACTTGGCTACTCACCGCTCAGACCAACCCAGAGGACAACTGGGAGTCTACCATGGTGGGTTTTGATCGATTTTACCTCACGGAGCCGCCATATGAGATCAAGGAGAGGGCTAAGCTGCACTGCAGAAGAAGTCATCCAAAAGAAGCTTGATCTATTACTAAGCAGTGAACACTGCATGGTGTGATGCACTGTAGCTAGATATTAGCTACCACTCTGTTGTACCCCTGAATATTTTTAGCATTTTTGTGGTGGCTGTAGTAGAGATAATAATTATAGATAGCGCCCAGTATATACTTTGCGAGACGGGGTAGCTACTGTGGCGTGCACTGCATGTATATAGCGAGGGGTAGCTAACAACTCCGGAACACGTCTGTATAATCTGCACGCCCACAATGTCGCTCGTCCCACGAGAACGCATACAAACCTACATCCGCTGCAGCTCCATGCGCGCTGTTTAAGGGCAGGACATAATCTGCCGCTTGAATTGGAGACGTCAACATGGCTCTTACAATCAAGAAACTTGTTTGTTCGAAGCTGTTTCAAGGGGCCCGACTGTGTGGAAGAGCAGGTTCAACAAAAGGATTTTTGGTGTTGAGGAGTCATCACGGGAAAGCAGGTAGCTAGCTAGTATAATATACCTAGTAAACAGTTACACTGCTAAAAATTGTAACAATGAGTAAGTCCAGTCTTACTGGAGTAGTGAAGTTCTAGGAGTTAAATGGGATATTGTGTGCAAATATTATATAAGGTTTTATTTGTCAGAGGGATGTGAGCTACAGATAGCTGAAGGGCAGACATGGCACAATGAACTTGGCTCCAAAATGGTGGTAACTTCAGCTGACCCTGCCACTGGGGTGTTTGGTGGTATATACAACAGCAAAGTTGGAGATGCTGAGAAATGGTACGTGCTAACTGGGCGGCAAGACATAGATGGAGATACAGTTGGTTGGACAGTCAACTGGAACAACGCCTACAATAATGCACACTCGGTGACAACATGGTCCGGTCAGCAGCAATTGAGGTGTAGCGACCCTGTAATTCTGACAACATGGCTTCTTACACGTCAGACCAGTCCTGAAAATGACTGGGAATCCACACAGATTGGATCCGACCAATTCTTCCTCTACGACCCTTCTCCTGAAGCAAAAGAAAAGGCCAAGTTTCACTGTCGAAATAGCCATCCAAAGGATGCATGAACTAGCTGATAGCAGGACACTGGACAAAATGAAAGTAGCTACATTAGTAAGGAAGTGTGTAATTCGGTTAAGAATCACTTCACAAAACCATCCAAATGCAGTGCGTGAATTAGCTGCGAGAGTAGGAGAGAGTAACGGAAATTAAACTGAACAAACAGAGTAATTTCTGTGGTTGTTACTGATAGAGTACACTATTGAAGCATAATTATCAGTGGAATTCAGATTTACTACCATCTCACTGTATAATAGAAGCTACTAGAGTACAAGGGAGAACTACAAAACACAGCCCTTTCAGTAGCACATAGGTATTCAAAAAAGATTCGGACTAGCTAAGATACAATACTGCGATATAGTATACTGTATATATTATGCATGCACAAAAAAGCAGTAAGTAATAGTTAATGTACGGAAGTCAGTGCTGTGCGCTTAATAATGGTACGAGGGGCGTGGTCGAGATAGTCATACAGCATGCACGAGGCGCAGCCGAGATGCTGTATGATCTATCGAGACCAAGTACCATTATCACGCGCACAGCACGTGCTTCCGTACATTAATACTGTAATCTAGCTAGGATAACATAACTAGTGGAAATGTTGAGCATTGTTGGCGAGCGGGAGTGACCCAATTTGGTCGGGATGCATAACGTGCCGTCAGCAGCACACAGCTTTCCTTTCGTGAAGCAAGACAGATCTACCTGTCGCCGTTATTTGCGTATTGTACATTGGCAGAACGGTGAGCAGGTGAGCAGACGGTACTTACCTTAAGCTTTCAAGTCGTCAGTCGTGATCCACCAGGCAGCTGATATGCAGCAGTACGTGCACGAGCAATCCTAGGCGTATTTGCAAGTTGCACCTTGGAACCATGAAGATTGGGAAGAGGTATATACAGCCTTGGTCAGTCACCGAAGGTTGCAGCGCATGCCGTCGAATGGAGGAGAGTTCTCTAGCTGGCTAGATCGTCGATCGGCGCATATCGAGGCACCATGCGTGAAAATGCGTAAAAATTAAAGAAGCGCGTACAAAGCCGCGCATGCGCACTTACACGACGTACGGTCGCTAGTAGGCGAATGCGTGGCATTCTTGCAGTACACAATGACTCTATCTGCACGAGCCATCCTACAACTTGAACCTTAGAATCACGAAGATCGGAAGGAGGTATAGACAGCCTCGGTCAGGTATCGAAGAGCACAGCGAATGCCAGCAAATAGACGAGAGTTCTTTGGCTGGCTATATTTCGCTTCGATATGACAGCTAGGGCAGCGTGTAAAAATTTGCGCGTTCCCTATCAGGAAAGCGACGCTGTTACAAACGAGCCTCTCTGCTCAAGAGTCTCACGGGCACGATGTTCTCTTTACCTCTCTCTTCGACGACGAAGGGCATCCCCGGACTATATGCACGCACGACATCATCACAGGCAGGCAGCATGTGAAATTTTGAAATCCCTTCGGATAAAAAGAAGCGCGTAATCCTGGAGCATGCGCAGTTGGACGACGTACGGTCGTAATCCGCGCCGTTCGCACCACTAGGTTAGCTCGCTCCCGCTCGCCAACTAGTAGGTGAATGCACTGCATTTTTGGCGAGCGGGAGCGATCTAACGATTGTGTGCATGCGCAAAAAAGCCTGTGTAGTAACTGTAGTCGACCCCCTCTCTCTCGGCAGACTCGGCGGCAATTCGCCTTGTCTGATAGCTTCGGATCTGTTGGAGCCTTGCCTGTTGCGTTTCCTCTGATTCCGCAGCACGTGTAGCTCTTGCTCGTACACGACTTCGCTAGTTGAGCTTCCCTTTCTTCCGCTGTTTCCGTGCCTTGCCCGTTCCCTATCACGCAGTCGCCGTCGAGAAAGACGAGCCTCTCTTTGCTCAGATGTCTCACTGGCACGACGATCTCTTTCCCTTTCTCGTCGACGACGAAGGGCATCTTCTCTAGACCGATCCGTCGCAGAACTGTGGTTGGCTTCCACGACACCAGAAATATACGGTGTAAAATTTTGAAATGCTTTTCGGATAAAAAGAAGCGCGTGGACGACGTAGGAACGGATATATAATATATAGAAAAATCGTGCCGTTCGTACCACTAGCTCCCGCTCGCCAACTATTGCTATTCTTTGTAAAGCGAACCTAACTAAACCTACTAGTGGAAATGTTGAACATTGTTGGCGAGCGGGAGCGACCCAACTTGGAATTTGACCGCGATGTTCGGGCTGCATAACGCGCCGTCAGCGCACAGCTTTCTTTTCTGTCACCGTTACATGCGTACTGTATATTGCCAGAACGGTGAGCAGGTGTACTTACCTTAATAGCAGTCAGATGATCACATCCAATGTGAGCCGTCAAGAATAAATTTTCTCAGGCTTATCACGATACTTTTTAGTTACTGAAGTTCCATCATGAGTCAGAGTTCTTTGGAGAAGATCCCAATTTAGCTATTTTCTGTGGATGATGTCGGATTCATTTATGTACCAACAGAATGTCAGAATGGAGCAGGTAATGACAGTAACAGCAATTACGGGGATGATGCAAACTGAGCAACCTTCTCTGGGGAAAAGGCTCTTAAGTAAATTATGACTGACATTTTAGTTTAAATAGGAAGAGTGCAAGAGAAGAGTTCAAGATGAAACTGTGTCTGAAGATAGGGATATAGGGTGCAGCTCAACAGCACATAAAACAAAAATAACTTGTGGGTGTGGTTACTCTGTTTCTCTGGCGCAATCGGGAACTTTTTTTTATTAGGGCACTTTTCCATAAACAGGTCACGTGTAGCTAGCACTATAGCTAGCTCTACCGTTGTGTTTTTACTTAGGTTGTCGGCTACACATTATGCTTCATGGATGCAAGCAAGGAAGGTCAGAGTATCCAGAGAGGTATAATCTTATCACCACACTCGGCCAGTGATGTAGGTCCAGTATGCGTCAACATTTCCACTAGTTATGTTATCCTAGCTAGATTACAGTATTAAATCTCTCCCAGATATACGCATGCGCACAATAATTATAATGATGAGTCAGCAATGAGTCAGCTACAGCGTTACAGTCGTATAATTGGCGAGCGGGAGCGAGCCAACCTAGTCGTTCGTTCGAGCGGTATAATTATATCGTCGTACGTCGTGTAAGTGTGCATGCGCGGCTTTGTACGCGCTTCTTTTTCTGTCAAAATTAATTTTCCTTGCTGTTTACTAGTCATTTTTCCTTTTCTTATCCGAAACTATTTCCAAATTTTTACGCATTTTCACACGCGGTGCCTCGCGATATGCGCCGATCGATCTAGCCAGCTAGAGAACACTCCTCCATTCGACGGCATGGTTTCAACCTTCGGTGACTTACCGAGGCTGTACCTCTTCCCAATCTTCATAGTTCCAAGGTGCAACTTGCAATACGCTAGGATTGCTCGTGCACATACTGCTGCATGCCAGCTGCCTGGTGGACCACGACTGACGAGCTGAAAGCGTAAGGTAAGTATATACCGTTCTTCTCACCTGCTCACCGTTCTGCTAATGTACAAGACGCATGTAACGGCGACAGGTATATCTGTCTTGCTTCACGAATGGAAAGCTGTGCGTTGACGGCACGTTATGCAGCTCGGGCAAATCCCAAGTTGGGTCGCTCCCGCTCGCCAACAATGTTCAACAGTAAGAAGCGCGTAATTGGCGAGCGGGAGCGAGCTAACCTAGTGGTACGAACGGCGCGGATACGACCGTACGTCGTCCAACTGCGCATGCTCCAGGATTACGCGCTTCTTTTTATCAGAAAGGATTTCAAATTTTCACGTGCTGCCAGGCCTGTGATGATGTCGTGCGTATACTTGTGCATATAGTCCGGGGAAGATGCCCTTCGTGGTCGAAGAGAGTGGGAAAGAGAACATCGTGCCCGTGAGACTCCCGAGCAGAGAGGCTCGTTTGTATCAGCGTCGCTTTCGTGATAGGGAACCGCAAATTTTTACACGCTACCTAGCTGTGATATAGATGGCAAATGTAGCCAGCCAAACAATTCTCGTCTATTTGCTGCCATTCGCTGCGCTCTTCGATACCTGACCGAGGCTGTCTATACCTCCTTCCAATCTTCGTGATTCTAAGGTTCAAGTTGTAGGATGACTCGTGCAGATGAGTCATTTGTGTACTCGCTCCCGCTCGCCAAAAATGCCATTCATTCGCCCACTAGTATAGTATCATTATATATTTATTAAAAAATCCTGCGGATTAAAAAAAGAGTGCATATAGGGATCGTATAAAAAGAAAGGGAGACAAGATAGGGATTGTGTTTGTGGAAACACTGAGATGCTAGTGAGGAGTTAGGACTCCCACAGGTCATTACAACAGCCCTATATCGTTGTATCGGTGCTCTACTACTTCCTCATGAATATATCAGCCAACCTTGCATACTTGAATTTTGTTTTCTTGCGTTACACAATTTTTCTATGTTTCCATGTATATACATGTATATACATGTATATCCAATGTTATGGTCGGCTGATTACACTTCCACCTAAATGCGCACTCCATGGAAATGTAGCATGACAAATCTATCAATTAGTAAGTAGCAACTTCATTACCCATAGCAGACTCTCTCATCACTCCCACTCCCACCCTACGACGAAGATTGAAAACTTTCCCTATCATAGCCCCATACATCTATGATGCTAGGTACTCCCACCGTACGACGATATAGGGCTGTTGTAATGACCTGTGGGAGTCCTAACTCCTCGCTAGCATCTCTGTGTTTCCACAAACACAATCCCTATCTTGTCTCCCTTTCTTTTTATACGATCCCTATATGCACTCTTTTTTTTATCCGCAGGATTTTTTATTTACTTGTCTCCTCTCATTTTTATATACTACTACGTATTATCTCTGTGGAAGGGGGCAAGCTCCTATAAAAAATTTAATAGAGAAAAAATGCCTGTTGTCGTCATGGAAATGAAATGCATACCATCCATGTGTGCTGCCGTTAGCAAGTTTGAGGAGTAAAGAAGAAGAAAAGTGCCTGAGGCTATTTGTTGTTGTGGTCGTCATGGAAACGATGTAATACACATGCGCACCAAGTTTCACCTCCATGCGTGGTACCGTTAGAAAGTTTGAAGAGTGAAGAAGTAATTTTAAAGAAAAGTGCCTAAGGCTATTTGTTGTTGTATTTGTCATGGAAACGATGTAATACACAGGCGCACCAAGGTTCACCTCCATGTGTGCTGCCGTTAGCAAGTTTGAGGAGTGAAGAAGTAATTATAAAGAAAAGTGCCTGAGGCTATTTGTTGTTGTGGTTGTCATGGAAACGATGTGATACACATGCGCACCAAGTTTCACCTCCATGCATGCTATAGTTAGCGAGTTTGAGGAGTGAAGAAGTAATTTTAAAGAAAAGTGCCTGAGGCTATTTGTTGTTGTGGTTGTCATGGAAACGATGTGGTACACATGTGCACCAAGTTTCACCTCCATGCGTGCTGCAATTAGCGAGTTTGAGGAGTGAAGAAGTAATTTTAAAGAAAAGTGCCTGAGGCCTCTTCGAACAATATGCGGTCGTCATGGAAACATGTAATGGTCATGGAAATGATATAATAGGCATACGTACCAAGTTTCATCTCTATGCGTGCTACCATTGGAAAGTTTGAGAAGTGAAGAAGTATTATTTTAAAAAAAGTGGCTGAGGCTATTTGCTGTTATTTACAAACATGTATTGTTGTGATTTTGATGTTGGCTATTGAATACATATATATTATGTACTACGTGCGAGGGACATACCGGATTTCAATGAACCCTAGGGCCTCCGCGTTTGTAGTGTCCCGAGCGCAGCGAGGGCACTACGCGGAGGGCCTGTGGGTTCATTGAAATCCGGTATGTCCCGAGTATACGGAGTACATAACACGTTTAGTGCAGAGCAAATCAGCTCCGTATACGCGCACAGCCGCGTTTCCAAGCAGAGGAAGATGCGAGAAAGAGACGAGAGCGCAAGACCGTCATCTCGTGCGGGACTATTGAACGCCGAACGCTAGGATACGCTGCTCCGCCGCTCTAGCTACTCCCGCTGTGGGACTGTCCTCCCGAAGAAACGCGACAGGAGACCTGCGCGAACCATCGCAATCAGAGAGAGGCGAGACTGTGGAGAATTCAGGCGCTGTGCGGGCTGCTATACCGAAGGCGTTCGCCGTAGACTTAGTAGCTTTGTCGCGCGCACTCGCTCGCGGAGCCCCACCCCCTTATTTGCGTGCGGTGGTTTGTGGGCGGGCGTGAGCTGCCTGGCTAGGCTATGGCAAGGAGAGATGGGCTCAAAGCAGACACAGAAAACACTCTCGTGGAAAAAGAAAATGAAGATATCAGTTATTTTGATCAACATTTTGTACAGATCATGTTTTGCGGGATACATTTCCTACATGAAATGCTGTTGAACTTGTTGAAAATCAACAGAAAAAACAAGGTTTCATATCATGTTTTCATGTTACTTTTGTTAGCTCACGAGGTTCACATGAGAAATCAGGAACCTCGTACTAACAAATCTGATTGGTCGATTCGAATCAGCTATGCACTAAATTGTGTATACAAACTTTCTTTCACATAACTCTTACCAATTGTGAGTTACACCAACACATCTAGTATGGCCATTATAACGTATTGCCCATTATAATGTATTGCCTGGGGCAATTTTGTTGTTGTTTACATAATAGTTAGACGCTGATTCGAGGTAACTACGCGCAGTAGAAAGCCGAGAGCCCCGGCATTGTGGCGCCCCGAGCGCAGCGAGGGCGCTACCCCCGGGGCACGAGGCTTTCTACCGGCGCGTGGTTACCGAGGAATCAGCGTCTAACTATTTTAGAGTGAGCGCTTCACGTTGAGCGCTCTGGCTTTCCTGTTCGTTCGTATGGCGGAGCGCGTCTAACGATGACTGGATGGAGACTGGCTCAGAGCGCCAGAAAATGCAGTGCAAGAAGAGCGAAGCGGCAGAGACACGCGGTAGCGACTCCGCCTTCTTTTTCTGTTGCGCGCGCAGGGGGGTCTGCGCGTGCGCGTGGACGACGCGTCAATGTAGATTCAGTTGTTGATTTTGTTGTTTACATGTACATTTTGTTATGTTTTCCTGTTTTATCTGTAGGTTTTGTAGTTTCTGTAGGTTTACTACATGTAGTAAACCCCGTCGAGGTTTACTACGGGAAATAGTAAACCTCGGCTTTGCAATCTGATTGGTCAATTCGAACCTAGCTCACTCTAAAAACAAAAAGGTATGATGAGTCCCATGTATCGATATGTACATTCCTACAAAATTTCATGGCTTTATCTCTTTCAGTTTTTGAGTTATGCTGGTTGAACAGGAAGAAGAAGAAGAAGAAGAAGATGAACAAAACTCCCTATCATAGACCCATACATCTATGATGCTAGGTACCATGTCAATCCCTGTATACTAAGTACTACCGTACTTAGTGATAAGTTATACTACCGTATTTATTAGTGAAACGACGACCGTACGTCGTCCAACTGCGCATGCTCCAGGATTACGCGCTTCTTTTTATCCGGATGGTTTTTAAAATTTCACATGCTGCCTGCCGATCCGATGATGTCGTGCGTATACATGTGCATATAGTCCGATGAAGATGCCCTTCGTCGTCGAACTGAGTGGGAAAGAGAACATCGTGCCCGTGAGACTCCTGACTCGTTTGTATCAGCGTCGCTTTCGTGATAGGGAACGCGCAAAGTTTTACACGCTGCCTAGCTGTCATAACGATGCCAAATATAGCCAGCCAAAGAAGAACTCTCGTCTATTTGCTACCATTCGCTGCGCTCTTCGATACCTGACCGAGGCTGTCTATACCCCCTTCCAATCTTCGTGATTCTAAGGTTCAAGTTGTAGCAGCGCGTAGAAGTCCTGACGCATGCGTGTGTTTAAACCTCAAGGCTATGTGGGCATATAGAGCCATGCAGTGTTTAACAGCTTATTACGCAATTCTTGTGCAGCTTTGCTGTTATTTGCTGTGCTCCCTACACCAGTACGGTGTGACGTAATGGTTTGGGGATTCAGAAGCAGGCCAGCTTTGCGCATGCCCAGACCATTCTCCTGGCACTGACATTGGGGTACCTCTGTCTCCCCTCTAAAATGGCATATTATGTTACGGAGAATGGCTCAGAATAGATGTAGCATTATCTAGATTGGGCGAGCATGTCAGCTACCTGTCTGCCTCACGGATATGCTAGGAAATAGTGCTGACTAAGACCACGAGGCCAACACCTTTGCGCATGCGGCCTTCCTAGAACATTGTGACCTGCTTCATGCTGTTAACCCCATTTAATCTACTATAATGCTAGGGAAATAGTGCTGACTAAGTACCACGAGGGCCAAAACATTGAGCAGAGGACTTTACTAGAACATCTGAGACTGCTTCATGACTGTTCACACCCCATTTAATCTACTATCTAAAATTCCATTATATGTTTCTCCCCTCTCATTAGCATCCGTACTTATGTAATGAATTTGGCCCAGACCACACCACGAGGAGGTTGTGAGTAGAACGTGGTTCCAAGCTGTGTGAGGCGTCTCTGTGTGTATGCACAAATGACATGAGAAGGTGCTGAGAAGTATACAAAAAGAAATGTTCTTACCAACCTAACCTAACTAAGATTGTGAAGAGACGTATCTAACTAGGATGCGATAGGGACGACTAGCTACCGGTGCAGGAACCTAACTAGGATGCGAAGGGACAGTCAGCTACGGTGCAGGACAACAGGATGCGAAGGGAGATAGCTACTGGTGCAGGAACCTAACTAGATGCGAAAGGACGACTAAAGGACGACTAACTAAGATGCAAGGGCCGTAACTAGTTGGCGAGGACGACGCTACTACGGTGCCAGAACCTTAACTAGGATCGAAGGGACTTCCTAACTAGGAAGTTGGGGGGCAGTTGTTGAAGATGTGTGGCTTCTTCTTCTTCTGTGGTAAACCACTCATACTGTTACTCTTGCGCGCGGGCGGATCTATATATAGATTCGTACGCGGATGTTAGCCACCGCGATCGGCATATAATAGAACGCGTAGGACACGCACTACTCTCTACGTCTCTTCGTCCTAGTTGCCGTCGCTAGTCGCTCCGCTGGCACAGCCATACCTTGCTACAACAAAACAACACACCTTTGACCTTTGAGTGGGCGCACCGTTTGCGCATGTACAAAATACAGGCGGTGCTGGTGCGCAGCAGTTGCGCAGCAAAGCACCACCTGCGCGCGTATAATACGCGTCTAAGAGCGATGATGCAGATCTTTTGCCATGGAAACGTGGCCCCTTACGCATCTAGATGACACTAGGCTTTATAACACAAGAAGAGCGCGACGGCCGCTCGGTCAGCGCCCTCTACATGAACGAATCGGGCTTCGTCTGCGGGCCGACACACCAAGTATAAACACGCAACACAAATGACAACGCACGCACGAACTCGCAAAACACGCGACGCGGTATTCCATGCCACGCATGCGCATTACGCGCGCGAAGGAGGGTAATACCAGTTGTTGATACTGCGGTTCTCGGCGCGGTGCCTCATGAGCTCCGGTGTAGATGTAAAGTACTGATGGGGTGGATGGCTGGTAGCGAGACGAAGCCGCTGGTCTTTCTTCTTGTCTGTCCTTGAGACGACTGCTGTTTGAGAGGCTGGAGAGCCGCTGGTAAGGAAATGGTGGCGTAAAGAGCAGTCTTGGAGGCAACGGACACGAGAGCAGGCAACAAATGTTAGGCCTGTGGAGAACTCTCTCTTGCCGACATCGATGAACCACCTTGTCC
>CASHTH010001496.1:0-14372 GCA_030341885.1 Geodia barretti | reverse complement strand
TGGTTGCCTCGCTGCGCATGCACGCCGGGGTTACTTCCGTTGCCCTCACTGCACCGAGCGCATTAATTTGAGCGTTGCACCATTTTATTGCCCTACTTGGTGCTGCCTGTTAGCAGTGCCGCGGTCGTCGTCCGTCGAGTAGCCAATGGCGTCTAACGTCAGCTACAGCGGATTCCAGAGACTCGTCGTCCGTTGTCTCTGTGCTTTAGCACTCCTGCAGTTCCCCTGTCCAACCGAGTCCGTCGACGAGAAGATAGAGCTCTCGTGTCAAAACTCTGACCAGAGTTGTGAAGAGATACTGAGAGGTAAATGTAGTTCTTCCTTTTATATCCCGCACTTTGCAGGATATATAAATATACCCGATTGCCGGAATTTCTTGTATCTCTATGATGCACATTGCAGGTGAACTTTCGAATCCACTGCCAGACTGTGAAGGTGAGGCATCAGAACACATTCCCTGTAGTTATACAAATGCCTTGAGGGGCCTTGGGTATTCAGCTTCAAGTTTCACGTAAGTATGCAATTGGAATTAGCCAAAAGAGAATTTTAACATTCGGAGTAGCTATAATACAAAATTTAGCGTGGTATAATAACAGTTCCAAAGGTGGGCCAAGACCCTTTGAATCACGTCTGTTTGCTTTTGCAGAACTTGGGCATGGCAACTTATTTTCATATTCAATCGATAACACTCAACTCCTCCAGCCTTCCATTACTCTGACAGTGAATTCGAGTCAAATTGACACAGACTCTCAAGATAATTTTCTGTACACTGGCTATGTCATTGGCTATAGAGGATGCACTAACAACCCAACGGAGCAATGTTCATCGTACATCGCTAGGGTGAGCTGCTTTTAAGTTTACTCATTAACACTACGTAGCTAACAATGGAGTAGAAAAGATGATAGACTATTATGTAGCAGCCCGTTTAGTATTACACAGTTTTCCATTAGATAGGGCCAGCTACATAAGACCCAAATGTTATTATCAGTAAAAAAAATCACTGTTACAATTTTTCAGCTTCCTTCATCCGGGGATAATTGGATGCACATTGTGAGTCCAAAAGACGAAACAAAATTACTCTTTCCCGAGGAGCAGTGCACCTTCTTTGGATGCTTCCTCTATACAGAAGAGAACGTCTATGGAAGTTGTAGAAAAAGAATACTTGATGACATCTTTGTGAAGAATATTACCATCTGTAAGTGATTACCAACTCCTTGGCTTGTATATATTAGTTTGCCCTGTTTCTCTGTACCAGTGGCAACATGTCCTCATCCTGGAGACAGTGTTGAGAATGGAAGCGTTAGTTTCACACTTCCACCAGTGGACAGTACGCGGTATGTTGGGGGCACAGTTGCCAACGTGACATGTGACGAGGGGTTTGCGGCTACCTATGGAGGTGTTAGTGAATGCCAGAGTGACGGAACATGGAACACTACAGTTCTACCAACCTGTAAAAGTATGCAATATGAATTAACCTAGGGAGAAAATGTTCGGAGTAGCAACGATGTTTTTTCTCTCTATACTGGGATGGAAGCCGTTCAAACTGATCAAGCCCGGAAATTTACCACTACACAGCATGTAGCTTGTGCTTCATTGGCATAGTTTCCTAATTAGGAGATTCATAGCTCTCACCATGACAATGCAGCTGTTGATTATCTTACACTCAAGCCATGTTTGCACAGCAAATTATATACAACCTGCATTGAAAAGTGGCTTGTGGCATTATACCTCTTGTGTTTGCACTAGGGCAATGTGATGAATTGGAAACAAGTATTGATGGTGGATGGATTGAAATAAGTGACATTACTCGCACTGTCCATACGACAGCCACAGTCACTTGCTACGATAAATACTACATCGGAGGTGGTAACATTATATGTGGCGAGAATGGGAATTGGAGCCAGTCACGCCTTCCACAATGTAATCCAGGTGAGTTATAAACCACAGATGATTAAATAGCACTCTCTATATCCCCTTCCTCCACTGCAGCAAAATGTCCTGCAGTACAAACTGTTGAAGGTGGCGATGTTGAAGTCAACAGCCCCGTCTCCAGGTACAAACCAAGCGAAGGCTTCTTCCTAGTGAATACTACTATCACAGTCACTTGCCATGAGTATTACACTGGAGGTGGCAGCATTACATGTGGAAATGGAAAATGGACATCAAGCCTTCCACTATGTTTCCCAGGTACATAAGCCAGTGCCAATGTAGCATAAGCCAGTGCATAAGCCAGTGCAATGTAGCATTAATATTCATACTCCTCTGTTTTTAGTTGAATGCCTCGAACCAATGGCAGATGTAGACCATGGAAGTAAAGAAGTAAACACACCTCATAATGGGAGTGCAGTTTATGACCATTACCTAGTAAACACCACCATAAGGGTCAGTTGTGACAAAGGTTACATTGGAAGTGGTAGCATCACCTGTGGAATAAATGGAAACTGGACTTCTCCATTGCCATCATGTTCAAGAAGTGAGCTATATTATTAACACTTAACCAGCAACGGACACATAAATGTCCATATAAGTCCATAAGAATTTGTATGGGGGTTATAATTCTAGGTGCTAATACACTATACATCAATTTCTGCTTATTTAAGCAGATCTTCATGGCGTCTTAATGTTGATGAACCATTAAACCGGTACATAGTTTTGGCTGCTGCAGTATGTGCCACATTAAGACAAGGTAATAGGCCCAATACCACGCACTTGGTGGCTTATCCAAACCACACTGCCAGGACAGAATAGACATGCTGTATACATATATCATGAATACCTTCCTTTCATGTGTGGTTTCCTGTGCATGAAAGCTATACAGTAAAACACTGTACTGTGACACACCACAGCCTTTCACTTCTAGGAATAGACCGCAATTTCCATCAAAGCAGACACTGTACACATGGTGTCATTGCTTACCTCACTTCATGTTACTTGTTACTACAGGCTATTGGCCAATCGTTGCTTCTGTGGTAGCAGTTACATTGACACTTTTACTTATTATTGCTACTGTCTTCATCTTCTGCTGCAAGATTTGCTGGACTCACAGGTTGGCATGAATGTAACTCTAGGGTGCAATGTAGGGCAGTCACTGTGGTTAATTAGATCAAAACACCATCCAAACCACATACTACCTATCTGACACAACTCTAATCCAATCCTCCCACAGATATGACAAAGTCCAGAGATTCTTTATGATACAAGCAAGGAACGAGGTATTATTATTGCGCTACTAACATGAAAACTAAAATCTCTTTTGTTTCTCATGTTGCAGTCTCTGGATCCAAACTATGCTCCCATAAATATTGGTCTGGCCAGGAAAATTCAGCCAAACGAGTATTACCCGGCCTTTAAAGACTCTATCACCAGCCTATTATCATTAACAGTAGCAACGACTGAAGTTCAGCCACTGACCAGGTCACAATCTCTAGATGACGTATTAAATATGCCCCACAACATCACATCACCTGGACTGTACATAAAGGAAAGCAACAATCTTTCTGAAGGGGTGACTGAAAAGAACTTGAACAGAAGCTGCCCTTCCCTTCCATATGTCAAGTATGGATCAATAAAAGCCGGCTTCATCACCACAAAGCCGTCGGAAAACGAAGATGAACATTCGGACATTGCCTTCCAGTTTCCAGAGAGGTCAGCGACTGCAGTCAGTAGTGGTGGAGCATACTGTCCTCCCACTAATGTTTCTGGCATTAAGTTTGTTTTTAAGGACTCGATGTATCCTCCTTCCAGTGACAAATATTTGACTGGTTATGGTCCATTCCCCAAGGAATCCACAGAGAGTATATTCATCTCTGAAAATGTAATTGCAGATGAGTTCTTCACCGGTCACAATCTACAAGACCCCGCTGCCATTGAGGAGGAAGCAGTGTCTGCCCCTACTCATCAGCCTGGCTACATAAACTTTGATGGGGAAGAAGATTCTCATGACGAAACCCTCTCTTTCTCCCCCCTCTCCCCCCAAATTCCTAGTGGTGTGACCCTGGCTTTTGCCACAGTGGACGAGCCTACGGGACGTACCAAACATCACAGCTCTGACTCTGCTTCTCAGACCGACAGCGGCAGCGATTTTGAACGCTACATGAACACTTGCTCAGGATACACGGGGGAAATCAGTTTCAGTTGCACGGTGCAGTCTGGCTACACTGGTGAACCGAGGTCTGAAGTCATCAGTGAATCAAGCGTAGCAAAATCAAGCCCTGGCGACATACCAGGACAAAGTGAAGGTGCCGTGAGTTTTGTACCCTCTGAAAACCAGCCCTGTGCACCGATCTCTGCATACATAAGGGAATCAGACCTGTGCAACAGATCCCGATCACCAGTGGGACAAATGCGCAAAGACCTAGTAATTCCGAGAGCTACTCAATCTATCACTGATCACAACTCAAGCACTGGCAGCCAGTTCCCCCAGATCAACTCAGGTCTTCTTGGCTATGTCATCTCGAAAGAACCATCCACCTCATCTACTGCCTGATCCATTCATGGACCCCACACACTCTCAAGCAATGGCAAGAATTTTCAACTGTACTCTCCAATCATGTGCCATACGTTCATTATGCAAATTCATTATTACTCTAGCCAGAGTAAAGTATATACTGTCATCTTCAGTGTTGCACCACAAAAATGTCAGGTGTGTATTGGCACTTCCTAATCTTAGATGCCATATGTCACTATAATTACACTTCCTGCTATATAGCATGCCACAGAGTGTCACAACAAGAGAAGTTGGCGTGGCAATGGATATAAAAAACCAACAAGGCCTCTCTCTCACGGAAGGCCTGGGAACGAGGCTAGTAAACTACGTAACTGGCCTTGGATTCACCGAGGAGAATGGAGGTACATAGCAGTTGACTTGAGACTCGGCTCTTTCCAGTTTAAGATTCAATGGGGAAGGGGTTCACTAGCAGCAGGTGCACTTAAGGAGGAGCCAGACAATGCTGAGGGGTGTCCCTCATATCTGCACTGGAGGAGCCAGACGCTGAGGGGTGTCCCTCGTATGTCACGGGTTGAGACGGCAAGCCAGCGTTTTCTTTCTACCATTGTTCTACCATACGTATTGCATACTAGCTCACAAGGGATGCATATTTTTGGGGATTCAACCTTGCCATATATAGAAATCCCCTACGCACGCACATAGGCATGTGCTGCCTCTTAATACGTTTAACCAGTCTAAAACAGTAGCTGAGAAGGCTCAGACACACTCTGATAAACGTGAGGGAGGAATTGATTAGCTAAAGACTCCTCCATTAAAGTTGTAACTGTACGTATGGGCATACGTACATACAGCATCAGGACAATTATATTATGCGACTAGTAACTAAATACACAAGGCATCATAAAATCAACCCTTCACTTTGTTTTGATAATAGATTTGCTTGTCATATCTGGAGCCAACAAAGTTGTTATGTTGTGGTGAATAGTCATGATTATAATGATCCACATATTACCTCCATGTGGGGATTAGGGTTATGAGCCCTTGTTGGGCAACAAACCCTAAGGCTAAACTTAGGATACAGATAGCGAGTGGGAAGATGATGAGATTAATGGGCAGCAAATTACTCTTATTTAACAACTTCACAGTGAGCCTATTAGCTAATCACAGGTGGAATGCAGAGCCACAACAGTATTACTCACATACTGTTAGTTAGCATTACTGAGCAACCACCCTGCATAGAGGGTGACGCTGTACTAACAACAACTTTTTCTGGACAGCTTTAATTACCCTCGGCACGCATGTGCAGCGAGGGTACGGTAGTTGGGTCTGTCTATCTGTCTGTCTGTTACTCTACATCTCACTTCTCGAGTGTTTGTAGGATATGACCTCTTAACGGGCAATGAAGGTCAGAAATTTCGGACTGTTTTCTGAAACTGCTCCGTTGCAAAGGTAGAGCGCGAAAAAGCCAATATGCAAATACACAACAGCTTACCCGTATGTTGTATATATATAGTCTGCACTGAGGTTTGTTATGTATAAGCTGTAGGTGGCCCTAATGCATACTGTTTTTTGTTGCTTAGTAACTAGGCTTCCACCAGGTGTACCACTCTGCCTGCATCTTGCAGCAGTACATATATACCAGGAATGAATTATGCTGTCCCATACCTCCTGATTGGCCCCACCTAACCTAGATGATGTAGTTGGGTCCTGTCAATTTGTGACACTCACCTCATGTCAAAGTTCTTAGAAGATGGTTGATTATCTCACAGACTATAGACACTCTGGAGCCCTGGATATATTACTTGAATGGCAGCCATAGCAGACTATACACCCAGAGCACTTGCTCTATAGAGACTTGTCCTCATTATCTTGTGCACGTACATTTGCAGTGTTAAGGGGATTGGAACAAGGCTATGTGTACATACAGAACATACTCATACATGCAAATTATCTTGTTTCAAGTCATAGCTGTGAACTACATACATGTAGGTCAATGTATAATGTGGCTTTTTCCACATACACATTCACGAGATTTTTGTGTGTAAACATACGTAAGTATACACACACGTGCATACATAATCTTGGGTGTGTGCAAGAATGTTTCTCTGAGTCTAGCTTCCCATGTGGGCCAGTATTTTAAGGTATACGATCCAGTGCAATAATACGACACCCGACTATAATCATTCTTAGAGTTAGCACAAGAAAACAGAAGTACATTGTATACACACAAATTAATATGCGTGTCACTCACTGCAAATGTAGGTGCCCACATGATTCAGTGCCAATGACTGCTTGTGAAAGTTCACTCAACTCTGCTTTGTTCTGTGTAACATAGGTTATACGTATACAAAGGCTGCAAAACGAACCTTTAATTGCTAGACATACGCTGCACTCACATTCACAACATAACAACCAGGATTCTTCTCAGGTCCTCGTTCTCAAGTCATGGTGCTTGTGCCGATTGGCAGATATCCATTGGTATTATTCTGCGAAAGCATGGTCCAACACAGCATGTACTTCAAGACGATTAAAGCCACTCAAAGAGCAGAGAGTGGTTTAAAAACTCAAATTTCACATGCGTAGACATCTTGAGTTTTGTGTACATACGTACCACCAGTGGAGTTCTTCATAATAATAATAATTTTATTGACATAGACATCCCGAGTTTTGTGTACAAGAATGTATTCACCACTTGTGGAGTTCTTTAAAAAAACTCATTTCGACATTGACTTGTCGAGTTCTTAACTTACATATATTCCACAAAGACATCTCATACAAAAATGTACGTACACATTATTTGTGGAGTTCTTAAAATCCAAATAGACATCCCGAGTTTTGTGTACAAAATGTACGCACCACTTGTGGAGTTCTTTAAAATTCATATTCCATTGTGTTTGTGTACAAAATGTATGCACCACTTGTGGAGTTCTTTAAAATTTATATTCCATTGTGTTTGTTGAGCTCTTATAATTTAATTGACATAGACATCTCTGAGTTTTTGTGTACAAATGTGTGGAGTTCTTAGGCAATTGGCTGCAACATTACTAATACAGTGTTGGTAGATAACAACCCACAGGAAAGAGGTATTTACACACACAAAAATGGCCTTAGCCTAAGTTGTAAATCATACCTGTGACTGGAGAATAGCTACCTGGAACTCATATGTATACAGGTAGAAATACGTACCTCCAACAGGTGGGTGATAGATATGTATATCCCTTGTTGGCTTGCCACTGCACCCCACCCCAGCATAACAACCACCACCACCGTCATCGCTTTCATGATCCTCAAATCTGCAGGAATCTAAATAATGGTCTCAGGAGGACATTAGTTTTTACATAATGGGAGACTGCAGTTATAGCAAGACATGCCTTGCACTATGATACAAGTACCACAGTGAAACTATTACTACCACCCAACAGCCAACCAGGGATATCTTCGATTTGCGCAAACAACCACTACATGACGACTACTTCGTAACTGACGACTAGCAGTAAAAAGTAGTATATTCAGTCTGCTTTGAGTTGCAATTTGTTTCTTGCACGTGATTAGGGACCTGATCCACATGTCTGAGGAGGCTGAATATACGGAGTACTGTATTTTGGTGTGTGTGTGAAGTGCAGAAGATCATGCAAGCCAAATCACATAATGGCAGACTGCAGTTACTGTCACACCTCTGTTCAGAGTGTCTGTGGCTTTTCTCTATCGGCTCCTGTGCACCCGATTCACCGTGCACCGCGGTTCCAAGGACTATATGATACATCCTATCATCTAGTGAACTATATCTACACAGCGAAGCCAACAGCAACTCAGGATCATTCTCTTCGGCCAGTAATTGTTGTATAAAAAGCAATTTCAGAAACCGATGCCCTTCATGCCTGCCCGTTTAGCCACTACGTATGTCGGAATTTACTTACGTAAACTTATCTACTAGCAGAAAAAATCAGAAAGTATGTATTATAAAAAAGCGCTGTCGTTTTATGTCGCCAATTGTTCATCAATGTGATGAGCGTGGTAATATGACGTAGCTGTACTGTAATTTGGTTCAACGCATCGGCGAACCTGATCCGCTGGTGGGGGGGGGGGGTTGGTTTTTTTTTCTTCTTTTTAAAGTTGATTGACCATGGAGTAGAAGACTGGTCGTACTTTTATAAATATCTCGTGATGGCTAGTCCGGTATGGAGTTGTACAGGCCATCTTACTGAACGTAGGTGCCCGTTTTTAGGCGGTCAGGTGCGTCTGTGTAGTTTTCGTATTCGGTACTAGGAAGTAAGACACGCTCCGCGGGGAGCGTCGGGTTTCTATTCCGCATTCTTCAAGGCTACGTCAGCTCTAGTCGTGTGGTTGGTCAGTGCAGAAGTCATCGCCGCCAAATCAACGATAGCATGCAGCATGTCATATAACACTGTTACGATAGTCCTGATTTTCAATTTTAGCAGCTTCGCTTCAAAAATCTAAGAGAATAAGGTGTTAGTAAGAAGGAGGAAGAGCGGCACTTTTTTCCCCCCCCCCCCCTTCGATGCGAAGATTGGGGACGTTAGGAAGGGATACGACTACTAGAGTAAAAGAACAATGGACTCGAAGTATGCCAAGCTATGAGGAGTGGCACACTTCCTTATTATGTATAATCTCTAAGTATAGACTGCGGGAAGATGAGTCAGGAAAATTGGGCACACAACATTCAGCTGGGCTATGACCACATGGGATTTGACACCGTTGCTGTTAGCACAGCTGTGACATTACAACACACTATAGCAACTGCATCCACTAAAGAATGAGGGTAGTTGGAGTGGACATGTGATACACATGCAGCTACGGACATTCACAGGAATTCGGCTAACATCAGTGCATGCAACAATACACTCCTGTGCACCATGTGTTTCAGTGAGAGGAAGACTTAATTAGCTCACACACACAGCCACCAGTTCTACGGATAACATTCCATGACGACTGTATCACAGGCGTGCGTCTGCTGATGTGTTTAACATGTACGATTCAACTGGATAAAACATCGTGGATGCGGAATTGTGACGTGCCATCTTGCTCTGAATCTGATATCATGAGGACCCCCTCTGAGTTAATACTTACCAACAACATGGCGTGGGGGGCGGTACAACAGCCCTTGGATTCCGTGAAATGCCTTACAACAATTTTGGCAAAACAGTTATGTCGGGCTAAGTAAAACGTTCCTTTTATGGAGATGAATGAAGTAAATGAAGGCCAGAATGTTTTGGGTGTAATCTCTATCGGGAACTCTATCTGCCTCAATCTGATATCATTAGGGACCATCCCCCTGCTCATCCATGATAATATGAGATCCTGCCAATGCGACTGGATTCTGCAACATAGGACATCCAGGGCTTATCAATCCTCAGCGGGGGAGAGGAAGACGTCATGGTTTATGTGATAGGTATTCTTTGAACGCATGCTATTCAAAAAGACTATATTCCGAAAGTTCATACTGCTAAGAAACGGTAACGGAGGCTTACATTATGCTAGAATGCACATATGCAAGCGGTGCATGGTAGTGGCAGTGCACCGACTTGTCATTGCGAAGTTAGGTGCATAAACAAGCCCCACGTCTCTGTGTGTTGGGAGAGAAGAAACGAAGACCAATGTGGCATATATGAATGCAGAGCACTGTGCCATTATACCGTAGGAAGCATTACACAAGTGTGTAAGCATGAATACAGAAGGAACGTACACAGGGATATAAAGTTTACAGTGCGCATATCTGCCATAGTCACTTCAGTTCAAGCCATTGCCATACAAACGCTAGCTGCTTATATAAAAGCGAGAAAGGGACAGCCTGACCGGGTATTATCGTAAATGACAGTGTAAAGGATTTGTAATGTGCAAACTGGGACGAGTTGCGAGTGGGGGTTGGGGGGGGGGTGCCGGGGCGGGGGGACGAGAGAGCTGTCCCCCCATACCCCCTGAATTATCGTGGTCTTGAAAACAGGGTAGTGCAAGAAACGTTTGATCACAGTGACTGTAAAACTAACCCACGCCTACTGCCCAAGAGAGGGATATGTGCTATCTTGATACCTTCAGCATGCAGGATGGGCTCCAGGAGTTGGTGACCAGTACCTGGACTATTGACAGGTCGATCTGGTAGCCATTCTGGAGGACAGGCAGACACAGGCAAAGAAATGACAGATTGTTGATTGGCTAAATACAGTTGGCGGGAGACACAGGGACAGTTGAGGCTCAAAAAGATCATCATCTATCTTGAGACCCATATGCGTTTGTAAAAGACCACTTAGTCCAGGGTTGTGGTTCTCTGTGATAAAAGCTTTCCTCGATACACGACTGTGTTTAGAGAGAGAGAGAGAGAGAAAGAGCAAGCACAGCAGCACCTACAGAGAGCAGAAGGTCGGTGAGGGCATAATGTACAAAACAGGTTTAAAAAGCATAATTGGGTCAGTCAAGTGTATTACAATGTGGCGCAGACCATTGTAGATGCTCAGATGTCAGACACATAAAGATCGCTGCGTTGCCCTTGCACACATCCTGTTCAAATTTGACCTGTGTGCCAAAATCACAGAAAAAATTTTCAAAAAACTGTTTTCTGATGCATTCTCCACCAGAATTTCTCTGTAGCGAATGGCATAAAATTCATGCCAGTGGCACTCCACATGCTTAGCTGTTTGGGTTTTTTGCGGACATGTCAAGAGCTTTGTTAACTACACATTACCTTCACGCGTGCTGCAAACCTGTTTGTGACATTTGTTATTTATTGAGCCCCAACATCATTTTTCAGTGGCGGCAAGCTGGGTCTGTCCAGGTTCTACAAAGCCAAGTCATGAAGGCTGTGCCCAAAGTCAATAATTGTGGCAGGCATTGTCATCTTCATGCCCATGAGTAGTTTTCATTCACTAATAGCATAAAGCAACGCGTGCCTACAGGCCTCAAGGCACATGGCGGTCCTTTCCGTGCGCTGACAATTGGTTCGCCCCATTTCTGGAATACTTCTGCCCGGATTCACATACGTACGTACGTTAATTGGCTTCTACAATTGCAGGACTTTGGATATGGTTGGCTCTCTCCGTTGTAGTTTAAAAAATCATAATGAGAGAGCTTCGTGCAGTGATTCACGTTTATCAATTTGTCTGTTACCATAGCACATACACTGCTAGGAAAACATGGTAGGTGTTTTATGGTTAGGCTTCTAAGAGAGTCTGTAATTAACATATGAAGAGACCAGCATGGTACTAATCATATGGACGTGTGGTTGACAAAACCAGATACACCATACAACAACGCCTATCTACTGGGTTTTGTGACATGTGTCATTGCATCTAATACCAGGAACCTGATATAATATTGTGGGGGTGTGGGGTAGAATTGAGCAGTAGTTGCGAACCCCATATCACCTACAAATACAATACGTACCTTAAATGTACACTAAACATGTGAAATGTCTAGGGAACTTTTTTGATACAGCCACAGCCCCTTTATCAGATGCTATTAGTAGAGCACTGTGCATGCACACTATGGCAGTAATACCACACAGTTTTTGTTGTGATGCATACTGCATCCAAAGTGACAAATGACAACACGGAAACCTATTGGTACAACATGCTGAGCGATGGGACGGCCAAGCAGAGAGGGAAAGCGGAGTCCTGTACAGCTCAGGCGACTCGCTCACCTGCACGGGTAATAACCAAGCACACGAGAAAATGTTGGCATACAAACATCAAATACTGCGATACATTGCATGTAAGTATGTAGCAGACGTAGTGCCGCTCGTGCATTTTCTTGGACTGAAGTATCCTTCTACGTACACTCATACACACTCTCTTCTTTTCTCGCTTATTATAGAATTGTCAGTAATCATCACAGTATGTAGCTGTCTGTTGTATTGTCAGGGTTACCTGCATGCTTTCTGTCGCTAGTCTCTATACTATTCAGACAGCCTAAGGTGCTGTAAGGAGCCACATTAACCGGCCCCTGCATACCCTCCCACATACGCAAACCTAATGTAAACAAACTACTCTCAACGACAGTTTATATAATCTCTTTCAGTATTCATTGCATAGATAGAGTTTAATTTAATAATTTAAGAGCAGAATATTAAATAAACATTATAACAGACAGTTATATATTCTCTTTCAGTATTGCACTGCTTAATTACATTGCACAGAGTTTAATCTAACAGAAAAATGAAGCACACATTTCCTGTCAGCATGGATTAATGCATCATACTTTAGGTGGATATGTGTACGTACCAGCATTCATAATCAAGCAACAAATACTATGCGTCAAAACATGAAATGGGGACTGCTCTTGAAAATATTCCCTACTCATACGTGCTTCCAGCTTTCAATTCTGCCTGGAAATGCCCCACACCTCCCACCTCCCCAATTCGATGTCCCATAGTCGTCATAATTGGAAAAGTTGCAGCCTCTGCATAATGGCGTGTGAATGGGGAAAAGGCACTGTTCCCCTCTATTCACACCTTGTGTGTTTCCTCTGTGGTTGGGAACTGCACCTGGCAGTCAGGAAACTCAGTATAACAAGGCTAAGTGCTACCTAGTAGGTGCTAACCTACTGCTTGGGCTAAAAAATGTACATAATTATTGCTTATATCACATAATAGCCAGCTTAAAAGGCTTTGCTGCATGAATGTTGCTATCACAGACTTCATGCCATTGGGTATGTATGTGGAGGGTCATAAGGTAGGGACCCCAAAAAATCAACTTTCTGAGAATGCTCAACCATTAGCAGTACACATGTGTAATATACTACTTCCATAAGCATGTTATACGTAAGTGCTGGCACTGAAAGGTCTACTGCCCTTGCAACATAAATTTCTGGCTATACGTACACATTACCACATAACATAGCTATACCTGCTGGGTTGATATAAACATCAAGAGTGTAAATAATACACTGCAGGATTTTAACCATTGAATTGATCTTACCCTAGGCCCAGGGGAATATGATGTTTCAGACACACAACCATCCTTTGTGTATCCACTTCAAAGTACCGGTGTTCCAAGGTCCTTGCTCGCTAACTTCCTACCGACTCTAATAGCGGACACTACGCTCCAGATGAAGATGATTTCCCCTTCAAAACATTCCCCACCACATTATTACCCTCCGGCTTGGCTCAAGTGGGTACTTTTGATGAACTGAACTATTTGCAAAGTGGGTCTCATAATCGAGCGTTATGTCTGGCTTAAGGATAGCCACCATTATTTGAACCAAACCTGCATGTGTCTGTATGTACGTGAGTGGATAATCACCCCTGTTACAGAAACACCCATTCACCACACATAAGCTGTCTGTGCACCTATAGCCTAGATTGTATGTAAATCAGGCCTGACCCTAGTTGCCGGTTGCTTTTGCATGTATGGCCGAGTGCATTAGACCTCTCCTGGATTCTGATTCATAACACTGCATTTGGCATACGGCTGTTCCTACACTGAGCTAGTAAAACTGAGTTTAAACCCTGTTTAACTCATGCCTACAAGTGATTGTCTATATCTACCAGTGCAGCTAAGCGGAGTATTATACCTCCAATAGATTTGCAAGGGTATTGCTGTATGATACAATATGTAATGTTTGTGCATGGCTGTGTATTTTTGAAGTGCTATGTTATAGGGATATCCGTTGGTAGTGCTGCACACATTCAGTTACAAAAAGTGGTGTGGGCAGCAGCAAGAATGACTATCTAAGATTTAAAACAACCGCCAGAGGATAGATGATAGCCTCAATTTAGGATATTTATCTAACAACGATCAAATGATGTTGGTATACTTTTATTTGTGTGTCACTGGTGTACAATAATATATGTTTGAAGGGTCAGTACACCTTTCAGTATCAAGTTTACCATGAACACGCATGGTGATTTTGTGGTGATTATTATAGTGATTTTGTATGGCATTAACTGATTGCTCTTTGCATGTAACCTTCTAAG
>CASHTH010001495.1:0-43077 GCA_030341885.1 Geodia barretti | reverse complement strand
CCAGAAATGGAAACGACTCTGTGGTCTTACAAAGTGTGTTTGATTTTGTGAAAGTGCCTGAGGGTTAAGTAAACACATGCAGGCCCTTTTAAAGCCTGACACTGAATGAGTTAGCGCACACATTTTTAAATAACCTTTGAGAGTGTTATAGTGTTAGTTTGTATACATTCGTTTCTATACATCTTCGCATGCACCCAGACAGACAGCTACTTTTATGTGTCATGATAATATTTTATCAGACTGGCTAAAAATATCGAGGCCTTCATAATTACATTGGTTGTGCTCAGCCTGAGCACAAGGAATGTACACAACAAGCTGACATGCCCACAGCACATTTATCATGTGCTAATACGTATGTAAATACCTTAGATTCATGCATAACACAAAGAAAGGAGTTTGAAACACTCTTCTAGTGTCGTTGGTTCGAGTCACACCGAGTGGAACTCCTTTTCTAATGTTCTCCTGGGGGCCGCGCTTTCACACCTCACTTTATGTTTGTACATAATTACCACTTTGGCACTCTCTGAGTGCAAGCCTTGCAAGAATAGAATACGTTTTTGCAAACGAAGCTAACTCGCTGTATGTGATGTTCGCACATGCGCATTGTGTTATACGTTATTCTAAATATGCACAATACATACACCAAATAATTAAACTGCTCGCCTTGCTCGGCAAAAATGCAATGCATTCTTGTAATAAATTACGGAAAACTGCGCAGTTCAGACGACTAGGTAGTCTTGCTTCGCTTGCCAATTATGCTCCATTAATATTATATTAGACATTGGAGGCAGATCGTGTTTGTAATAACAAAAGTCATTGCGAATGAACCTAAATGAGCAAAAGAAAAAGATTAGAAGTTATATATGAAAGAGTGCCACAAGGAATGCTTTAGTCATGTGGCAACGACTAGGTATAAAAGGAGAAAGGCAAAGCAACACAAACACGTCAACTACACCCAGGACAGCTCTTTGTTTTCAAGGAAAAGATGAAAGCTGCCCTGGGTGGGATTCGAACCCACTACACTCTGCTGTCTAGGTGAGCGCTCTTGGGCAACTCAGCTGGTAGGGTTCGAATCTACAACACGACACAACACAAAGGCAAACCTTAAACCACTGTGCTATGGCACAGTATACTCTCACTCAGAATGTAGGAGCAGACCGGGTAATTAAACCACACAGCTCAGCTTTAATGTGCCACAAAGAGCCACCTACAAACTAGATGCAATCCCTGAACACTTGTACCGTTCAAAAATCAAAACTACAGTTCAGCACTTGACGCTGCAAAGATATGAACACATTTTGGAGGCAGTAGAGTTGAGGGTAGAGTATAAGTAGAGTAAACCATCCTTAATTATGAATACCTCATTATTTTATCCTGGAGTTCGTGGAGTCAAAGTCGATTCCACTGGTCCAGTCCCCCAATAATATTTGTACTTATCCAATATGGTCATCTGACTGTATATTACAGTGAGCCCATAGCAACATAATATTATTGTTGCTGTGAGTATTATTATGCCCAATATTACACAGGAAATGTTATGCTGTAAGTAGGGTGGGCATGGCAAACAGTGTGATGCAGTCGTAGGCTCGCAGAAAATTGGTTTAAGATTCGCCCTTATTGCGTGGGCGTCGATATTTTAGTTATTTTTTTCAATAGCATGGCTAAAACGCTCGTGAATTATAGTGAATTTTGGTACCTGTCTCGGATTTTTCACTCCTTGTTTTACAAGCTTATTAGCATATTCATATTCATCCTCAATACATTCTCTATGGGAGAGAAAACCAGTGCGCGACTTTACCGGGAGCAATCGGTCCGTCTCCACTATGCGCAGTGGTTTTCTCCGCCTCCTATGGTAGCCCCTGCGTTCAACGAATACGTAATATTCAAAACGTGGCCACACCCTTTTTTAAAACTGGCTTCAATACGCCTAGCCTGCGCGTATCGTAGGAGGCGGAAAGAACGCTACTGCGCATAATGCGACGAACCGTTCGCTCCCGGTGAAGTCGCGCACTGGTTTTCTCTCCCATAGAGAATGTATGGAGGAGGAATATGAATATGCTAATGAGCTTGTAAAACAAGAGTGAAAAATCCGAGACAGGTACCAAAATTCACTATAATTCACGAGCGTTTTAGCCATGCTATTGAAAAAAATAACTAAAATATCGACGCCCACGCAATGAAAGGCACTGAAGTGCTAAACCCTCCGCGTACGTGGAGTCCCACAGTGGGGCTATGACGCCAATACACGTTTCTCAAGCATAATATGTGTGGTCAGGGTTTATACGTCATGTGGACAGGCCGTTGGTTTGTGATTGATCCGCACACGCGCGCATTCATCACGCACGCGGTTCGTGGCGCACCACATGCGCATTGTCATGTCTCGCTCTCTCCCGGTCCTCTGCCTCCTCGCTCGCACTAACCGCCGGCTCGCTTACCACCCGTCGATCGAGCATTGCTCGCTGGAACCGTAGGCAGCGTTCGGTATTCTCGCTATATCCTCCGCAATGTGCCTGACGGCAAAAGCGGTCGAGGTAAGCCATGGTGATGTATATACTCATTAGCATATTGGCTTTTTCACGCCATAACTTTTGAACGCGGTACTTTTACGAAAATCGCCAGTTTTCAAATGAAGCCAGTGTAGCGATGAACCCGTTGGTGTCGCTTTTTGGCCTGTTTGTTGCGCGTGGTGGCAGAAAACGTGGTAACAGACAGACAGACACGGAGAACGACTACCGTATAACCCTCGCTGCGCATGCGCGCCGCCGAGGGTTAATAAGGGCGAATCTTAAAACACACATGTGCATGACTGCAGCTGAATGCACAATATCAAGTGCACAAAACCAAGGCTGATTGGCACATCACACCAAGTGTTTATCAGAAACCCTAAAAGGGTCAGGGAGTGTATGTGTTTGTGTTGAGGGTAATTTTCCTGTTGTAAAGTGATTAATGACTAATTGGCATTGACTTGTTTATATCAATGCAGTTTAGTGGTTGGAAACCTCTTTCTTTTCTTGTTCCTGTATTTTTTGGATAACAATGACGACAATCGCTGTATTGGTAAGTTATTGCTTGGTGTTTAATGTCAACCATTACCATGCTGCCTAAAGATGAATATTTAACCTATTTGCAGAAGTGGTTGAGAGTGCCGCCACCCCCCTCCGCCCTGATTTTTACACCGCATTTAATTCTTCCTTTGTGTAACCATTTTTGCAGGTACAAATGTGAATTATTACATGTTTGCTGGGTTAACTGTGCTGGCTATTGCTGGAGTGCTGGTATTCATCCTTATCACACCCGTAAAAAGACCGGTATGTTAATAACAGAGAAGTGTGTACATGCTGTTTTCCCTGCTACATAGTAATAGTCGCAAACATAACATGGTTGTTTTTGCTTCTCTAATCATGAGATAATGCCACTCCCATATTATAGTTTAAAAGGATCAACACTTAATGTACGCAAGCGTGATAATGTGCGCAATTGTGATCCACGCGTTTTAGTAATAAATGTGAGGGTTTTTCTACTTAAACCCCCACCCCCCACCCTAATGTTAAGCATCAGGATCTGGCATGAATATGACATACCTCACATTAAACACGCAATTGCGCACATTTTTGTGCTTGCATACACATCTTTTCCAGTCCAATTGAACTATATTTGAGAAACAAAGCCTGATGAAATTATTCTGTTTATCTGTTGCATGAAAGAAACCTAGGCATTTTAGAACTCCTTTTTTGGTGCTGTTTTTTTTTGTTTTGCAACCAAAGGGTGGTTAAGCCATATGTGAGGCCATGGCTGAACATACACCTACATAGTGTTTATCATGACGTTGTTATATCCACTACAGGCAACTGGCTATACCCAATTGGATCATAGGTAATTTCTTTATGTTGTGCTTTGATTAGTGAGGTCCTATCATTATTATAGCCACCCTAAAGGTGTACTACAACGTATGGGAACAGCAATACGTAAGTACATAGCTAAGAATTGCTTCTTCAGATCTAGCTCTAGTTACAATACAGGGATGCTGTGCAGTGTTTATCACCAAGACATGCTACTACTTAGCATCTGTTTTATATATACCGGTAGGAGTTTTTTGTATTTGAAATGTATTCTGTTGACACTTTGTCCGAACATAGGCTATGAAACTTAACTTTTGGAGTGGAGTATATGGTACAATAATTGGTAAGACTGTAACGCTAAAACAACATAATCCTGAAACTCTTTCTCTCCCAGGAAATACATTCTCATACTACACAATTGGACTGGCTGGGTTGTTTATTGGCCTTGGAGAGATAATTGGTAAGGCACAAGATTCAGGGGTATATACCATAGTTGTATAGTTTTAAAAAGCTTGGTTGTCTGAGCAACTGCTAAAGGGAGAAAGGGTTTCTGTGGTATGTCATGTACATACCTCACAGCATCGTTTATACTGCTGTGGCGGGAACTTCAATAAAAAAAAATAATAGGGAGATGGAAAAAATGCACAATTAATTTCATCATCCTTGGCCAATATAATATATTTATTGTCTAAAACTGTCCCTGAAGTTTCTTACACAAGTGGGATTTCACCAATCTGAAACTCCCTCTTAAGAACACCTCTGTATTCTTCAGTCTTCAATTGAAACCCACAAAATACAACTTTTGATGATAGACCCGAAACACGTGCCAGCGCATAGGCACTTACAAGTAAGTATAAAGGAATATAGGTATGAAAGGGAGACAAGATAGAGTGGAAGCATGGTTTATGAAATATATATGTGAGCAAGCTGACACCCCCCGACCCAATCACACAATCCCTATATTGTTGCCTGGTGTGCCACTCTTAAACTAAATTAATAGTGGTAGTTGCTTGGTAGAATTGCACTTTTCCACTCTGTTAGGCATTGTTGCCAAGTCCTGCTGAAACACATATTATGGTCAAGTTACTTTTCTGCTCATCCATCCAGAGATTATCATCTTCTTTGTCAGGCACTCTATAGTTTAAAACTAGGTACTATCAGTACTAAAGTTTTTCATCAACTAGCCTTTCTCCCTGGTTTACTTCCAGTTTTGCAGTAGGCTGGATGACACACTAGGAAAGTATGACACACTAGGTTTGTGTGTGCGAGTAGTATTCACCATTATGAATGTTGTTACTTGATTGTGTTCGAAATGTTTTGTGAATACCTAATATGCACTCAATCTAAGACCTAGTCACATGCACAACATTTTTGTGGTGAATCCAAGCATAGATCAGTCTAGGGCCTTCAGTTATCCCTCAGGGGGAGATTTATGGTATATACCTCCTAATAAAACCTGGGTAGGACCGTTTTGATGATGCTTGCCCAAGTACAGACAATTCTATCCACCAATTCTCAATATTTGAGAGTCAGTAAATGAGGTTGAAACACCTCAATTTTATTACTTTTCCAGAGTAATGAACTGGTAGGCGAATGCATGGCATTATTGGCGAGTGGGAGCGAGCACACAATGACTGTATCTGCACGAGCCATCCTAGGCAGTGATTCCTGCGTAGTAGCGCTAAGCGAGCCTCTCTCTCCTCGCTGGAACTCGATGGCAATTCGCCTTGTCTGATAGCTACGGATTCTGTTGAGCCTGGCCGTGTTGCGTTTCCTCTATAGTATACAGACGATTGCGAAATTTCATTCCGTTTCGCGTATTTAGAATCACGTAAAACCTTTCGGTATGTGCAGTGCCGTCCTCCGTCACAAAACAAATCGCCGTTGGAACCACTAGGTTAGCTCCCGCTCGCCAATTATAAGGACCCATCTTCAGCACTCTTCAACCAGGTTATGAGAACATTGCAAGACGTGTCGACAAACTGCTTCCCTATAACATACAAACAGTAGACATTCATGGTTTACGCCTATTCTGTTCTGCCATTGTTAACAAGACTTTGGAATTCACAGCTGCAGTTATTCTTTCTTGGCTTTATTAGCTCCTGCTGTTGCCATAACCCTCACCTATCTATTCCACTTAGCAACTGGTTAACTAACCTTCAATGCAGTACTTAGTGTGTGTCTAGTTCTGTCATTTTCTGCCACAATGCATGAAGGTGCAAAAGGTGACACAACGGCTCTGAGTTACACAAGAAATAGCAAGTTTCCATGTAGGACCGTATTCAATTGTGTTAAAAGTAGTGAAGAAGCCAACATGTAAATAGACACTGGGGTTACCTCACCTTTTTGCTGTTCGATGCATCAGAAATTAGATGAAGGGCAAGTATCGCGTCCAAAGTTGGCAAGATCGTAACTCAATCTACTTATTTCGCTAGCCTGTATCTGGGTTAGAGAAACCACTGCAGTAGCATGGCACTGCCAGGTTATGACTGTGCTTGATATTTACCTTAATGCTTCATTTAACTGGGGTGGCACATCATTCTTTTTTATTAGTGGGCAATAGCAAGCTGTAGCAATTGGTTCTATAAATACCCTACTATGAAAGCAATCACACTCACTGCAAGAGGTGCATGTGGTAAACCACTATGCATTATTGCATGTAGACTGCCTTTGTTTCCTTTCAATCCTGACCTACGTAGCCTCATCTAAGGCTTAGAATCAAGCCCACAATTCTTACTGTGTGAATTCACAATGCGCCATGCATTACTATGTGATAGTGCAGAATCTTGTGTTAAATGACACTGTAGTTACTGAGCAACAGCAAGCCTACCTTATCATCTGAACTATGCATGCTTCTGTTAATTTGTAATGTACTAAGATTATGCATGTAACTGAAAAATCTCACATATAATTGCGCTGCAATGTAACTAGCATGTTTTTGTCGCCAACAATACACATTCTTTTTGGTAATGCTGACTAGTAATGTATCATGTCGGTGCTACCTTACCATTAGGTGGAGGAATTTTTGGTGTGTTGGGGAACTACACTAACCGCTGGGGTAGAGATCCAGTGGTCTTACTCGGGATGCTTACCCATTTTGTCAGCTTCCTTCTGATTTTCTACAATTTGCCTGATGCTGCCATTCATGGATATGTTGATGATGCATATGGTCAGCTATTTCACCCTTCAAGGTAGGCTGATATGTTGGTCAGTGTTTGTCTATTTCACACACTGATGCGAGCGAGGAATTGTAGTATATACTGTGCAAACATTATTGTGTAACATTGCAATATTTTTTGGAGTTCAGTAACCATTTATGTGTCTGGAAAGTAATTGCATGCCATTCACTTCTACTTCTGACTTCATAGTGGTAAAATGCCTAATGATAAACGGTTTGCCCAATACTGTCCAACTGTCTATAGTCATTAACCCTATGGTCAAAAAAAAAGTATAAGCCAGGTATCCAAGGATGAAAAGGTGGTCAGGTATTTCCATCTTAAGATCTCACAAATTCTTAATATCCAATACAATTACACATTCAGACATAACTCTTAGTCCAAGAGAATGTTAAGCCAGCATAGAACTTATGTTCTTGAATTGTAAACGAGCTGGTCTTCCATTCTGTATTATGTCTGCTGCACCTCCGGGCTGTCGAACCAAGTTACACTGAGCACACGTTTCCTCTTTTGCACTAAGGTAGCAGTTTGTACTTGGACCCAACATTTGAAGATGATAACGTGATAGCTCAAGAGAGAGTGCTGATAATTCACCAACTGGCTGGTGTAATGTGTGCACGTATGAATGTGTGTAAAGAAGAAAAGTAATGATTTTTAACTCAAAAGCTAAACATCATAGCTTCCCCTTATTATGCTCAATATAAGACACATTTTATACTTTCACAGTTGTGTAAGGACCACTGGGATGTATGCCCAGTAAATTTTCCCAGGCTCTGCAAAAGAGTGGACGCAACGGCATGCAGCATGCTATTCACCTGAACACCTTCCTGCAGGAAGCCAAGGACGTTTTTATACACAAGTGTCCAAACTCACACTCCCGAATCTTTTTGGGTGTAGTAGGTTTGACACTAAGTATTCTGGCAGGTCCCACCTAGTTTTAGCATGAGCTAGGAAGTTTATGGAACAAGAAAAAGCAAACCCTCGGCGAACTCTGCATGCGCGATACCGCTAATTGATGGGCTGGGCTATTAGTATGCGTTTACTCGTGGTCTCCCGCCGCTGGTAGCTCGCGGAGAGTCTGACACGGGCTAGCTATATACAGCAGTAGATACCATGTGGGAGTCGATACACGACCTTCGTTGTGACTTCTTGTGCCTTCAAGATACACAGAGAGAGGCAAACCCGCTCGAGGTAAGCCTGTTCTAATTAGCATATTAGCTTTTTCGCTCGTGTTTCACGCCGTAACTCTAGAATGCAACAGTTTCAGAGAAAACCATACATACTTTTCGACCTATACCTGACGCTGAATACCTGGTATTGTTTGTGGAGCGATTCATGGCTCGTGAAGTGAGATGTTGGGTAACAGACAGACAGACACACATGACAACTACTGTAACCCTCGCTGCGCAAGCGCATCGAGGGTTAAAAGACCCCATAGCTATGCACCCAGCTGCCATGTACTAAAGTTTGTGTACCTCCAGTTTGAGGGTGTGCTGATGAATTGTTATGATTGTATCTCTTTGAGCTGACATTATGGCAAATGCTGAGGGCTGATAAGGCCCTGTTGGAATGTTGATCTGGAAAAATATTGCTGGATGAAAGTAAATGAAGTATGCAATTTTTAGCTGCACATGTGATTGTTAAGTGTACTAAACCATAGTTAACACTGTGACCTCACATTCACATGTGTATGCAGCTGAATGACAGATTTTCTTACATTTGATGTCATAATCCCTGACATTAGAAAAAATTAGTTGATCTTCAGACACAGAGAGCACTTCTACCTCGCTTTCTGTAGAATGTTTATGCACTATTTGCACCAACTGAATGGAAGAATTGGTGCTGGAAAGAAGCAGGTTCCGAGAAAAGTGCTTCATCTGTGATTATTACGAATGATTATATACCAATAGGTGCAGTACAATACTAACTTACAGCTACATCAATAATAGTTTTAAGGCTTTCCTCAGGCTCCTGTGGGATAAATCATTATGAACATATTTCAGTATAGAGCAGTTGTGTCTCACCTTTGCTGTAACTAATTCCAATTGATGAGTTACAAGCCAAATAGCGACATAATTGATTAGACATTTCTAACCTGTGGGAATTTTTGCATGGAGAAAATCACTAGTCAACTATAATGTAAACACATTCTGCATGGCTGACCTTGAAAAAGGTACAATATTGACCACCTTTGACTTGGCCCTGTAAGAATAATACATCATACGGCGTCAGCTGACATGCATGCACAGCTCCCGGGTTACGTGTCACCCGGAAGCTTGGAAGTTAATTTCCTAACTTGTCATCTGACGTATGGTTCCTCGTAGTGAAAGTGACAATACTAAGGTGAGCTGGGTGAGTACTTACAAAAACGTCCATGTGCCAACCCCGGAATCCAAACGAACTTCTCTTAGCTGCTGAGTACAGCGCGGGGTTTGTAGAGATATCTTCAGGTACGCTTCTTGCTGTGCTAATACTGTGATTCGTGCCTAGGCGTTAGCCTTTTTGAATATTGTGGTACGTGTGACGTGTGCGGCGTCATCCGTGCTTGTGTGGGCGTGGCGTTTATAGGGACGGTTTACGCACTTTGCAGATTAATAGCTTCTCTACAGTTCGCGCATGCGTACTTTTGCCGGATATCGCAAGGCAAACGCGAGAACGGCACGCAGCAGGAATGATTCCATGCGTAAACGTAAACGTAGCGATCTAGCAGACTTTTCCATAGGTTTTGAAACAAGCAAAGGAAAGTGAACAATGTCACACAGAAAGTCCTGGACGGTGAATCATTTTTTAGCTGTGCCAAAAATAGCTGTATCCCTTTCAGTGGGCCCTAATCACACTTCGCCATGGACAGTTGTAAGCTTGTCTACTGCACACGGCATGTTGTGTGGCGCATCATAACAGGGTTAAAACCATGCATAATGTGATGTAGCTGGACACTTTAGCTTTATTCAAAGTACTTGTACGTGTTCAATATCAACTGGCGTAAAACGAAAACTGCAAACAAATGAGATAATTATGATACGTAGTACACTGTAGTAGTACACACCACTGTGAAACAGTTTATGAAAGCACTTGCTGGCCAGCTATTTCTATGCAGAATCATAATAAGCACCCACCCCATAATACCAATGACATGTGGGTTCTAGCTAACGCAGGACTGGCAAAATATAATACACTTCACAGTATAAACTTAAGTCAGTGGTATGTGAAAAGTGGAGCTACTATGGTCTTGAAAGTGCTCACAACCATCATAATGAGCCACTACACCACACTGCATTTCAGCATGATAGAAGCAGCAAACTTGAACCTAATAACCCTATGTGCTGAGACTTGCCACGGAATCATTCCTGCCTTTGGGCGCTTTTTCCATAAGCAGCTCACCGTTGAAAAACTAGTATATACGTACCTCTGTGTGCGTGTGCAGTATCCACGCGCAGAGCTAGAGGAGGTTGGAACCGAAATTAAATTAGCCGGTGGAAGCACTGGCGTAGAAGGAACCACACCACCCATGACATTGCTTGCTCGTGAAAACATTTCCTGCACACAAGCCCTGTATTGTCACACTGACATGAGTTTGTCAGTGATTATGTGGTGTAGGACTGGCCAAAGGAATGTCTTCAACTATGCAGTACAAACTCAATAAACTGAGAAGCTGTCAGAAGGGGCAACACATGTGCATTACTTGTCTCATGTGCTGAGGAAATTAGTCATTGTATTACGAGGCAACATGCCCATGCTTTGCGACAATATGGAACTTGTATATTGGGAAAGATGTCACAAGAGCGCAAGCGAGCTGCTCTAGTCACATAGGATGGAGCCAGTGTATCAGCATGACATACAGCAAGGAGTCGATAAACTCTGTCTTACGATCTCCCATTCTAAGATTTATTCCATCCTAATGCACCATACTATAATTACTTGTATCATAATGTCATGAGTTTCACATTTTTGGGAAATGCATTGTTGGAAAAAATTCACAGGACGAAAATATTCTACTTAATTAACTCCTCTGTGGGCACGCCATGCGCAGAGCGATTTGGATTACGTGTACATTGCGTTGATCTGTCATCGTCTGATCTGTCTAGTCTGTCTCGTCGGTTACCAGCCGATATTTGTCCTTAGCGACTTCACGTGCAACAAATATACAGCAGATACACAGACGGTTCATCGACTAGACTAACTAAGTACTTACGCGTTCAAATAAGTTATATGCGACGGTGTACAAAGCCAGTGAACAAGCCACAGGGACCTACTCGCAAATTAGCACAGGCTCGTACCTCGGCCGGGTTGGCTTGCTCTGTGTACCTTGGAGCACAAGAAGTCACAACGAATGGTGTGTTCCACTTCCACATGCTGCTATCGCTAGCCCATGTCAGACCTCATTGCGCGCTAACGCATACTAGCCGACGAGTAAACGCATACTAATAGTCCTGCCCATCAATTAGCGGTATCCGCAGTGCCAGTTCCTTGAGGGTTTGCCTAATCGACACTACAAGGGAGTTTTAAATTAATCATTGCCATCCTTATGCTAAGAAGAGTGCTGCATGTGCATTAATTTCCCACTAAGTGTGTATTTGCTTACTTTTGTCTTACTCTTGTCCTACTCTTCAGCTTATACATTGCAATGGTTTGTGCCTTTCTTCTGGGATTTGGAGATGCCTGCTACACACACAGTAAATGCAGTAACTTTCTCAACACTTCATTAACCCTTGGCGCAAATGCGCTAGAGGGGTAATTACAGTACTTGGTCTGTGTGTCTTCTGCCACTAGGCCGCAACAAGATCGCAAAAGTCTACGCCAACGGGTTTCGGCGCTACATTTGCTTGATTTTTAAAACTGGCGTTTCGGAAAATGCTGCGTTCAAAAGTTATGGCGTGAAACCAAGTTTAACAAGCAATATATGCAAATTAGCACACGGCTTACATCAACAAGATGTGCTTGCTCTGCGTACCTTGGAGCACAAACGTACAAACGAGGGCCGTGTATCGACTCCCGCATGCATCACTACTGTAAGCTAGCCCGTGTCAGACTCTCCGCGTGCTACTAGCGGGAGACCACGAGTAAACACGTACTAACCCAAACCCGCCCAGCCCATCAATTAGCGGTATCGCGCAAGCGCAGTTCGCCGAGGTTTGCACTTTAGTGCCATTTCAACATCATTTGATCTTCCATGCACCATGTATATTATATTGTATTTGGAGATATTGCTTGCACTACTAAAGGACCTTCTTATAATTAATGCTTGTCTCTCCTCAACAATATACAAGCCATGCCACCTGAGCACCCCTGTTTAATCTCTATATTATGTAACCAAAAATTGACCATTGTTGTTCCTGTGTTCCAGATATACCCATTTTGGGTGGTTGTATCCTACGGATGATAAAGTACTCCAGCGATGCCCTATTTAAGTTTTTTCAGGTAATTATTGATACAGGTGTTAATTTCTATTGGGACACATTATTATTTTGTTACACTATTGAAGATTGGATGGGCGAAGTCTGTATTGTTTTTCCTGGGGTATCGTTGAACTTCAGAAAATCCTCCTTTTAGTAACATACAGCCGCGAATGAACTGCATGCTAAAACGATCATAAACTGAATAGCTTGGGAATAATTCATAGTCACCGTGGTTGTTGAGCGGCTCTTGCTCTCTGCATTGCGCGGATTAACGGCGCGCTACTCGAAGAGCGTTCAACGTAGCAATTTCCACAAAATATTATCCACGTCTCTAATATTTAATGTAAGTACAAAAAAAAAACTAATTGACCGGAATGATAGAAATAAATTATAGAGCACCAACATACCGCTGGCCAAGACCAGACGGTCTTAACAATAACTACCAAGCCATGTTAAATGATACCACGATGTGTCCATAAGTGTTTAATCTCGAGGTAGAAGCACAGCTAGTTTTTATGACGGGTCTCTTGTATACACCAGCGCTGGTCTTGATCGTGACGACGTGAACGAGTCCGTCATTCCCGGGATGAACTTCCAGGATGCGTGTCAAAGGCTGCTTCGCAGGAATGACATCTTCTTGCAACACAACTATGTCTCCAACTTGTACGTTTCTTTTGGGCTGGTGCCACTTTGTGTAATGACAGAGAGTAGCAACATACTCGGACGACCACCTCTTCGAAAAGTGACGAACCAGGGACTGGCATAGGTGCCATCGACGAAGGAGAGAGACTGAACGGTAGGAGAGAGAAGGGCCTGGAAGAGCTTCCAGGGGGTTTCTCGACGAGGAAGTGACCTGGGGTGAGAACTTCAATGGTGTCGCATCACAGGCATGGGGTAGGTGAGTGAGTGGCCTACTGTTTAGGCATGCCTCTACTTGAGTCAAGACAGTAGAAAATTCTTCAAATGTCAGTTTCGTGGATGACATGTTTGAGGTGTGATTTCACTGCTGCCTCCCAGAGGCCACCAAAGTGACGGGCACGTTCAGGTATAAATTTCCATTCAATGTCCTGCGAAGTGCAAAACTCGGAGACAATTCTCTGTGCTTTACGTTCCTTTAGTTCCCGTGCGGCTCCGACGAAATTGGTGCCATGATCGCTCTAAATAGTCACTTGCTTACCACAATGAGCGATGAATCGTCTGAGTGACGCGATGAATGCCTCAGTCGTTGCCTCAGTCCACCAGTTCCAGATAAACGGCCTTGACCGAGAATGAAACAATATAGGCCTTGATAACAGTAGGCTTGCGAACGAAGCCGTACTTGATGTACACGGGACCAGCATAGTCCACACCAACATTGTCAAAAATGGACCCAGGAGTAGTTCGCTCACCTGGTAGTTGACTTAACATTTGAGGCTGAGGTCTTACAGACCTTCTCAGGCAAGTGAAACACCCACGAACCAGAGAACAAATAGTCTTGTGAGATCCAATGATGTGGTAACGAGTGCAAAGTGAAGCGGCGACTAAAGTTGGACCAGCATGGAGTAGGCGCAAATGCTTGATCAACTTCGTGACTTGATGCTTTCCCTGAAGGATAGCCGGGTGTTGAGTGGAGTAGTGAAGTTGAGAGTTTCGTAGTCTGCCGCTGACACATAAGACACCGTCAGAATCTATGATCGGATGAAGAATGAGTAGTTGACTGGACTTGGATAAGACCTGATTTGTCTTGAAGGCATCAATCTCTTCTCCGAATTGCTCTTCTTGTGAGAACACCAGCCAATACGTTTCCGCCCTGAGTACTTCTTGGACTGATAGGTTTGGTAGAGTGTCTCGCTGATCTTTTCGGACGCGACAGGTGTTTGCAAACCGAAAGACCCAGGCTGTGACGTACTTCAACTGGGTGAGATGTGAGTGTCTGTTATTGTCGAGTAGTTGCGTGGACGCAGACTCTTTCTTCTCCCGATGGATCCACGTCCGGGAGCGACGACTGTTTGGGCCATTCAGATGAGGGTAACTTCAACCACTTCGGGCCATCCCAACACAACTCATGTCCCAACAACTCTGAGGGTAAAAGTCCTCTGGATGCGCAGTCTCAGGGTTGTCAGCTCCATCGACGTGATTCCATGAGGACGATATTACTGTCAGTCCAGGCATAGACACCATTGAGAGGTAGACCAAAGGTGTTCTCCACCTGATGAAGTCGAGACGAGGGATGGTCAGACGCTTGATGGGGGCGACCTTTGTTTTAGAAGTCACGATTGAGATGTGGATTCTTCCGTCAGAGTCTATCATGCGGAGATAGACAACACCAGCATATGCGCATTCAGATGCATCAGAGAATCCATGTAAGTCAACAGCGACTATGTGTGCTTCCTTTGGGAAGTAGCACCGAGGAATGTGTTGTTCAGAGAGACACTTGAGCTCTGATCTCCACCGCACAAACTTCACGAATTTCCATAGGCAAGGGGTCATCCCAGTCGACTTTGAGCTCCCACAAACGTTGCAACAAAATGTGGACTTTTATTATTGTAGGGGAGAACCATCCAAGAACATCAAATGTTTTTCACGATGTCAGACACCAGAACTCGCTTAGTGATGCCGAGGGTCTTTGTGTAATCATCAGGACTTGGAAGTGATTGTGTGGAGTGGGTCTCCTTCAGCTCGGACGGGATGTGTTGTAGGACTAAGGGCTCACTGGAGTTCCATTGGTGCAGAAGAATCCTCCGCAAGAGAAGAGGTCTTGGAGCTGTTTCTGCAGGTCCATTGCTTCTTGAGCGGTGTCGGCTCCAGTCAGGCCGTCATCCCCATAGAAGGACTTCTCAACAGCAACTGAGGCTTTCAGGGTACTGCAATGTGAGGTCGAGTGCATTCTGCTTGATTGCCATATTTGCGGCGAATGAAGATAATCTCATAGGGGTTCATTAGGGTCACTTCTCCAGACAAATCTATGAAGATCTCTGTCAGGGAGGGTTAACTCCACTGCACGGTACATTCGGCTGACATCAGTGGTTAACGCAACGCGGTGGAACCGGAACCTGAGTAACACATCGATGAGTGAAGAGTGTACGGTCGGTCCCACGAGGAGTGTGTCATTTAACGAAACGCCCAGTTGAAGATTTGGCAGACGCATCGAAAACAGCTCGGATCTTTGTTGTAGAACTGGTCTCCTTTCTGACTGCATGAATTGGGAGGTAAAATACTTCCTGTTGTGACTTTTCCAAGTCAGTCATGGGTACGAGCTCAGCATGTCCCATCTGGAAATATTCTTCCATCACGTCGTTGAAACTCCCAAACTGGTCTTTGGAACGTAGAGAGCGCTCCAGCACAAGGAATCTCCTTATAGCTTGAGATAGGGATTCACCCAGTGCCTTAGTATTTGGCTTTTTCGGGAGAGGAACGATGAATCTTCTAGTCTTGGTGCGAAGATGGTTTTCTTTGAAATGCTGTACGACAGACATGAGTACTTGGGGATGACGCGTCCAGACGGCCTGCGAGAACCCAACCAAACTTATGCACATGGACAACCAGGAGGTCCAATCGCGCCGCCCCTGAAGGAGTGTTTCAACAAAGATGTCAACTCCGAGCAGGACGTCAATCCTGCCAAGGCGGCCAAAGTCAGGGTCAGCGAGATGGATGTCTTCCAAGTGCTTCCACGAGGAGTCTAAGGGGACAGGTTGGAGGGGTAGATCACACGTCACACATGGTACGACGACAGCTGAGACTTCAAACTTCCTATTGGCCTATTGGGGAGATGCACGGGGGAGATCTTGAAGTTGGCTACCGACTGGAGTGGGAAATTGCGGGACAGGCCAGCAACTCCAGAGATCTTGGTGTTCCGATGTGAGCGAGAGAGACATAGTGTCCGGGTGAGACGCTCAGAGATGAACAAGGCTGAAGATGCAGAGTCAAGGAGGGCACGTGCTTCAGTAGAAGAACCATCTGGGAGGTCGATCAGAACCCGACAGATCATCAGAAGAGAGTTGGACGTGAGACCTGCAGCAGCGTTAGATGTGACGGGTTGGACGGATGTGCCAGTTGATGACGGAGAACTTTGCTCGCTTTCAAAGTGCAATAAAGTGTGATGTGGCTTCTGCAATGATGGGCGGACTTGCACTGCTTGACAAAATGTCCGGGCCTCAGGCAATTCATACAGAGGTTGTTTGATTTCAACATGGACTCCATCTTATTGTGTGCAAGGGCTTTGAAGCGCACACAGGCATACAGCGGATGTTTCTCACCTTTGCAGAGAACGCAATCAGCAGCAGAATCAGAGGCGCTGGTTGCGAAGGACGTTACCGGGTTGGTTGTTTGAGCATTGTTCCTCATGGTGTGAGATTTGTTCCGCTTTTGATTGGGTAGTGGAGTCTCGGATTCTTGAGCGTGTAGATTGATGAATTCGAGCAGCTTGCGATAATGAGGAACGTCAGGGTCGTCCTGGCTGTATATTTACCATTCACACATTGTGTTTACGTCAAGCTTCAGCTCAAGCACTGACGTGATGAACGGTCCAGACGGTTCATAGTCCATCGCCTTGAGGGCTCTGAGGTGTTGCTGAACAGTGTCATGGAGGCGACGCAGTTCCCTTCCAGTGCCGTCTTTCAGAGCCGGAGCTTCCAGGATAATGCGTACGTGGGTCTGGTGTATCAAACGGGGTCGATCATAGCGAGCTTTCAGGCATTCAATGGCTTCAACGTAGAACTCACCAGAGCGAGAGAGACCTTCGATGACTTTCTTAGCCGAACCATTCTTTAGGGAATGTTGAAGGTATATACATGAGTTTCTCGGGGTCCGAGAGAGAGGACGATCGTGTACAGAGACACAGAATTGTCCCCAAAATGATTGCCAGTTTAAAATGTTGCCGTTAAAGGTAGATACATCCAGTTTTGGTGGCTTGACTCGTTTCCCATCAGAAGGTCGAAGAGGGGGCATTAGTTGATTGATACAACAACTTCTTGATCAATCGAAGACCGCTTTCGTTTTAAATGATTGCTATACTTCAACTAGTTCGGTTTTATAGCCATAGAACAACTCACGCAGATTACAATGGTATGTCGCTTGCCCCGTAATGTATATACCCGGTAAGTCACCGCAACTGCGGCTTCTGTGGATACGGTACACTTCAAGGCCCATACATTTATGATACCTTCTAATTTATTTAGGTCATTAAATTTCACCTTTGCCCCTTAGTCCAGCAGTTCGGGCGGCATTAAATAGAGCGGTTCAAGAGCGCCATTTTGGTGCATCACAGTTTTTAACGTTTGGCGGGTGCACTTTTCATGATTACTTAGTGATGACAGCTGAAGTCTACCCAATAAGCAAGTAAGTAAAGCTACTTATTACAACACAGATATGCCATTTGGCACCGCTCACGCTTGTGCTTCACTTAGAATGATGATATTGACACTATGTCATTTCTTTTTTATCTAGCAGTTTGTCAAAAAGCATTTACATGAGGTGATTCCTTCCTACCGCTTACGAGAGCTTTCTTGGTCGCATAGCTTAGTTCCGAGTAGAGACTAAACGGAAGTTGCACATATGTCTCGGGTTCGCTTTATTCGCCCAGTGGAACTATGTCGGATGGTTCTCTCCACTCATCAAAGACATTACTGAAGCCGATGTAGTGAACTTTTAGGCGTCAATTTTCATCGCGTTCCACCACATCTACTGGGTAGAGTCAGCTAGGATCATTTCTCTGTCTGGTTTTCCTGGGTAAAGTGATGTGCGTTAGTTCCTTGTAGTTTGTTCGGGGCTTGGTCCTTAGCTTCCACTCTTTGCGCGATGGGGAGCTCGAGCTTTCTGCCATGACTTTCTTCCTGGTCCTCCTGCGCCCGTCACAACAAGCCCGCCTGTACGGTTAACGACGTTACTTAATGTGAACATTTTCAAGGTAAACCCTCGTACAAAAATCTTCCCTTCGCCGTAGCAATGTTTCGATATGCTATTCGCTAATCTACCAAGCAAGTATGTGTCTGAAAGAAGTGGTAGCTAAATGTGGCGTAGATCACTTCAGTGCATGCATTTTCACAGAATTTCACAGGCACATTTATGCAGTGGTACACATTTGTACTGCTCAAAGTGGTCAGTGCCTTTAATATGCCCGCACATAATGCTACAATTATATTCTGTCATTATGATTGTAATTCCTTGCACAGTTATATGAAACAGAGCTGCTTCAAACTGGTCTCTCAAAGAAATCGTTAATTGCTTTAAAAGCCCCACAAATACCTGACAAGATCATTGAGTCTTTATTCAGAAGAATCAATTTACTAGAGAAATTTCCTCAAAAGCTATCCATTCAAGATGCAATTCAAATTCGAGAGGACACCCTTCAGGATACTCCTAGCGATCCAATGCTTTATCCATTTGTAATGCTTCAAAAAATAATGTCATTTGATAGTAAATGCAGGTTTGGGTTGCGTAGTGAATTGGGATCAGATCTTGGGGACGATTCATATTCTGATTCTGAAGATTATTCTGTAGAAAAAGCCTCTGTTCACCCAATGGACGGCTTGCTTGCTCTCATACACTGCTCTGATAACTTTCTTCGTCAAGAGCTCTTCAGTAGGCTGGCCACTTGTCAAATCGCTGTACCTCTTCTCCTCCCTCACCCTTGTACCAAAGATACCACATTGCTGATGTGGGCTCTAAAGTCTATAGTCAAAGAATTCAAGTTTCCTGATGGAAAAATATTTAGCGGTCGAATTATTGATCAACCAATACAATTTGTTTCATTTTTAAGGTGTGGATGGCATGCCATGTCAAAATCTGAAACCCTGAATGGTGTCATGAATAGAGTAGATCAAGACAACAAAAATATGCCATTTTTTGGTTATAACTCTCCTGGTGGTGGTACACAACGTAAGCTCCTAGTCAATGGTCTTGTTGAAATTAGCTGGTATGTGCCTGGTGACGGACTTTACCCCAAGCCTATTGCCTTTACCAATTTAAGAGGAGATGCTTGTGACCCTATGCTTCAGAAACAAGTTAATTTCCTGTGCAGTGTATCTACTGTGCATGTTTTGTTACTTTCACATGATGTTTTAGAAGGAGATACTACGAAAGATTCTGTTGTAACACTACTACAAAGGTTATCACAAGCTCCTGGCGGACTAATTATACTCCAAACAGAAACCCATATACGTTTTAAAGGGAAAATCTTTGGAGAACAATCAAAAATTACTATTGTTAAGAATGAGAGAAATTTATTAGCAAAGCTAAGAAGCAAACTCGACGTTAAGTATGAACATGTTACCCTAACATCCATTGCTCGTAAGTTTGATATTGCTATTGATGAAGATAATATTAACTGTGTCAAAGGAAGGCGACTGATGGAAGAGCTTTATGCAGTAATAGAGAAACATCGAAGAAGTAATCGTATTACTAGTCTTAAAAGTTTACTCCCTCTCCAGAGTAAAGAACTTTGGCAAAGATGGGCAGAACTAAACAAGGAACAGTACCGACAGAAAAGAAAATATCACTATGAAAGAGGAAAACATGTAAAGCAAGAACATGAACAGCACCAAAGGGATTTGACTTCAGAAGAGTATGGTGCAGAGCAAAGGGGGAAAATGGAAAAGATTCGTCAACAGCAATACCCACTTGCCACACAAGGGAATGAATTGATGTCCTCATTCCTGAAAACTCTGAGGACAGAAGGAGGTTTTGTGCTTCGTTATTACTTGATATGGTTGAAATTCAAGCTAGACGACCTATCAAGGGATATACTGCCTCCATTTTATATAAAAATCCGTGAAAAAAGAAAGCAATTGAGAGATATTCAACAGAAGCATGATGCTCATGCTGAGAGTATATGTCAGGAGCAACTTAAAAAACTTGACTGTCAATTGATCAATGCTTCATTTGGCATAGAACACCTTTTCAGAGAAGTTGGTCAGATATACGAGTCTGCCATGGCAAATTGCCGCAACGTCAGTAATCTCCCTGAAATAGCAGCTCAGTTGTTGTGTGATGGCCATCCACTTGAACTATTAGATGGAGATGCATCACATATTCCACAAAAATGGATAATGGCAGTTTTTAATTGTCTGGCCAATATTCTAAAAAGAATGCATGGTTTTGATCCACACATTTACGTATTAGCAGTCCTTGGTATTCAGAGCACTGGAAAGTCAACATTGCTGAACACAGTGTTTGGAGTTCAGTTCAGCGTCAGTGCTGGAAGGTGCACTCGTGGGGCATTCATGCAGCTAATTCCAGTTCATCCCTCTCTGCATGAAACGACAGGAGTTCAATACTTTCTTCTGATTGATACTGAAGGTCTGAGAGCTCCTGAACTCGACAGACTGGAGGGTCGTGAACATGACAATGAGCTCGCTACTTTTGTGATTGGAATGGCAAACCTCACACTTATTAATGTAGCAGGAGAGGTATCAGGAGACATGGATGATGTTCTGCACACTGTGGTACATGCCTTTTTGAGAATGAATCAGGTACAATTAAGGCCAAGTTGCCATATTATTCACCAACACGTTGTAGCAGTTGGAGCACATGAAAAAATGATGCAGGGACGTCAAACGAAGGACAACTTGGATAAAATGACAAAAGCTGCTGCCAAAGAAACGGGTGTTGAGACTCAATACACCCATTTTACAGATGTCATAAAATTTGACCATGAAAAAGATCTGTCATTTTTCCCTGACCTTTGGAATGGAATGCCTCCTATGGCACGTGTTAATTCTAGCTATAGCAAAGAAGCTCAGCATTTGAAAGTTGGTGTAATAACTAACTGCAAAACCGTTACAAAATATTCTGTTCCTAACATAAGAGCACATTTGGAAGCGCTATGGAAAGCTATTCTTCAAGAGGATTTTGTGTTCACATTTCAAAATACATTCGAATTCAAGACTCTTGAGAAGAAATACGGTGATTGGTCATGGGGTTTCAAAAGTGAAATGAGTGAATGGGAAAGAGAGGCACAGACGAAACTCATTGCCTGTGACACACAAGAGAGACTAGATGATGTTAACGCGCAGCTTATGGATGAGTTGCAAAGGTTTGTAGGAAAAAAGCAAGTGGAATATGAGGAAAAAATGCTTAAATATTTTAAGGAGAGTAATAATGAAATAATGTTGAAATGGAAGCCAGATATGCAACTGAGGCTACAATATTTACGTGAAAAACTAGAACGTCATGCGGAAGAGCACTGCTCGCAAGTGTATCAGGCCCAGAGAGATCGTGCTGAGGCAGATAAGAAGAAGGGTAAACTGAGTACAATCATTTTTTGTTATATTAAAGAGTTAATAGAAGGTCTTGGTGATCCTTGTGAAGATGATGATGATGATGAAAGACTGAAGGGCATATTTGATAGCAAGTGGGATGAATGGATACCCCAGCTTACTTCTACAATGAAGCCATTAAAACGACCAAATATTGCAGGAGAAGTTGAGTCTTGCATAACTGACTTCTTCAAAGCTAAAATGAGGCCTCAGTTTGAAAGGATGTTCATAAACATGTATAAAAGAGTTTGGAAGGAGAAAATATTTGCAGATACACTCTGTGACAAATTAATGGAGCCAGTCAAAGAATTTGTTTTGGAGAGCCTTCCAGCCCTTGTGGTTAATGGAATGAGAGGAGAATACCCATGGCTTAGTGACAAGCAAAGTTTTATTGCAAGTATTCTTCTTCAGATTGGGCAACGACTTGAGCAGGGATCAGAAGATGGATTCGAGTTATGCATGTCTTTTTTAACTAATGTCAGATCAAGCCTTGAATGGTGGGCTAAATATTATTCAGAGCAGTTCTGTCACTCGGGTTCACCTTCACGACTCTCTGTGATTGCAGTACGTGAAACGGATAATATCATTGGCTTTCTAGTTAATCAGGCGGAGAACATTGCTTCTACTCAACAACACTATTCAACAAGCGAATGGATTAAACAGTTTTGTTCACTTTCAAGGAAAAGAAATATTAACATTTCTCAGCTAGAGCGCCAAATGTATATCACAATCCCCCAGTTTTCTGATTTAGAATTTTTCACAAGAGAATTTGTTAAGGGGCTGAAAGAATTGCAAGGTCAGTTAAAACAAGAGTTTTCTAACATTAGATACTCCGATATATTAAAACGACAAAAGCCACATAAAGACATTTTTGAAGCACTAGCTGGGTGCACTGCTCAATGCCCATTTTGTCAAGCACAATGTGAGCTCACGACTGACAAACACTCAACAAATATCAAGCATACAACACAGCATCGCCCTCAATGCCTCAGTAAGTATCGGTGGAATGATGATAACACTATGATCTTAGATGTCTGCACCTACTCTGTTTCCCCAGATTCGAATACTAAATTCAGAAATGAAAAGACAGGAGGGAATTGCCATCTATACAAAAGATATACTGAACTCTATCCTGAGTGGGCTATTACTGCAGATAAATCCCTTGAAGCATCAATGTTTTGGAAGTGGTTTATTGGGAAATACTCCAGGCAAATCGAGAAATTCTTTAAACGTTCACAAACAAACATCCATAAGGAATGGGAGAGACTGGATTGGAGAGAAGTCAAAGAATGGCTTAAAAGAGAGTACAATGTGTAGCAAGTTATTATTATAATGCAACACTAGACAGTGTAGAATGTAGGATTTAGTTGCACCTGTAAACTCTCAACTCACTATTGTAACAGTGTATTAGGAAATGAATCTGATTGGTTTAAGCAGTTTCTGATTTAATCTCATAAGCTCATGAAACGTATTCTAAAAACATACACAATAGTGACTCAAAATCCACAACTCAATGCCCATTAGCTGAGTGCAGGTTATGTTGCTAGTGAAGCGAGCCTCTAGTCGTCTGAATGCAGCATTTTTTTGTCAGGTAGTGACATTATAAGTGAGAGTAGCCCAGCTTTGTAGCTTCTCACTCTAGCATGATTATTAGGTGACTTTCAAGGTGAGTAACTTATGACAGCCTGTGACTCTTGCATGCATTGGCCATTTGGTGTATAAAGCCTGTTCTAATTAGCATATTGCTTGTGTTTCACACCATAACTCTCGAACGCAGCAGTTTCAGAGAAAATCCTACATACTTTTTGACGTATACTTGACGCTGAATACGTGGTATTGTTTGTGGAGCGATTCATGGCTCGTGAAGTAAGATGCGGACAGACAGACAGACAGACAGCCAGACAGACACGACAACTGCCATAACCCTCGCTGCGCAAGTGCACAGAGGGTTTAAAAATTAGTGATTATTCTATGTGCAAAGCACTGTATTATGGAATGGTCCTCATCACTAATGAGGCAGGAGGCCAGACTAAAAATAATGATCTGACATGGGTATTATATATGCACCATGCACGAGTACAGAGCCGGTGTAACCTGCAAATTCTAATTGATTATAAACACTTCCTGAATTAATTAAAGTTACACAGTGTCCTTCAAGTGTCTGCAACACCCTGTACTCCAGTGTTACCAAAGTTGTCAAAGGAGGTTAAACAGCCTGGGCAAGCTCAAATACTCTGGCTTATGGGCCAGTATGCAGATAGATTAATAATTTACCAAATGCAGAGTATTAATCAATAACTAGCAATGTTTAGGGCTACTTTTCACGGAGAGGCGAATATCGTGTCCCCTCTTGTTCTTGAATGGTGCTGGAAGACATTTCAAACTTGTCCTTCCCCTGACGTCGACAGTGGAGGCAGCAGAGAACAACACAGCAGGTCATAGGCAACACCACCAGGGCAATGAAGCCTACTATGCTGCACAGGATCACTGCGATTAGCTCAGCCTGTCTAAGACACTGGCAGTACTCAGGCTCCTTGTCTTCCTCCATGGACTGCGGGTCTGCAGGATTAAACTCCAATTTCTCCTGGAACTCATCCAGAGTCCAGTGGAAGTCTCCGCAGGTCCGCATGCCGCCTGGTGGAGGGTTCTGTCGACTGGGGTCGATGGCAACAATCATTGCCATTCCCTCGAGGAGGTGCTCCTGAATGTGGCAGTGGAAGAACCAGTAGCCGGGGTTGTCCGATCGGAACTGGATGACGACGTAGCCGCCGGCCGGGACGAGGATGGTGTCCATGCGAGGAGTGGTAGAGTTGAGGGAAATCTTTGGTCTGTACCCATCTCGCCATCTGATGGTGGTGCACGGCTGGGCGTCGGTGTTGTTGAAATCTGATTGGTCCTTCAGACACGAGAGAGCGTTGGTACTCTTCTCTATGAACCCAGTCTGGCTGTTGTAGTATCCGTACCCGCTCTCCACCACCCAGAAAGAGTGGCCGTGGAGGTGGATGGGGTGGGTCTGCGTCCCAATCGAGGTCAGTACAAACCTCACAGTCTTCCCGAAGGGCAGCTCCATCATGTGAGTGCACTGGCATCCGTCGAAACAGGAGTAGTCTGCAGTGGGGCAGAGATCGAGGGTATCCTCGCTGATTTCGCTGCGCTGTGTTGCGAGGGAGAAGGTGGGTGACTGGAAGAGACGGCCGTTGATGTTGGCCGGCAGGTCAGTCTCTCCCTCGTAGCCAAAGTTGAAGAAGTATTCTTGACCCTCGTCTGGTTCAGCGTCTGGGAGTACGTCGTCTGGGGTGGGGTTAAGCAGACGGAAATTCTGCGCAGGGTGGAGGCAGGCAATGTTGTAGGACTCGTGGAAACTCTGGAAGGGGCAGTTTGTGGCTATGCAGCCGTTGGTCACACAGTCTGGTGGGTTGTGTGGAATATTCCTCAGCTCCGGCCCTACTGGGGCGGGAGCATCCTGATAGTGGAGCACTGCGAGGGCCTGGTGGTTGAAGTTGGCATACGGCGCCTGAGTGTTGCTGGTGGTGTTAATCTCCAGAGTCTCGGCTCTGATCCAGTAGTTGCGGGTCGAGTCTTGGTTGGCCTCCACGACAAAGTCGTAGCGCTCGGCAGCGTGGATGATGATGTAGTCCAGGTTGGGTATTGGCTGAATGAGGAAGCCGTCTGCAGCTATGAGAGTCAAATTGTGGCTGTCTATCGAGAGCCTATTGGAGAAATAAGGTAGAAGTAAAAAGAATGACCACCACCACCAACTTTCCCCACCACACATAGCTGTACACTTGATCATGAGTTAAAGGAAATACCAACTTTTCCCCACACACCTAGTTATCTGATTCTTACGTTAAACAAAAAACGATGCACTAGACCTCCATCAAGTCACATGTGAAAAGCATTCATGTAAGGAAGACGGCAGAATCTGATGTGAGTTGGTAATAAGTTTTAGATGCCATTTGCGCGCACACACACACACACACACACGTTATTTTCACCTGAGTGGGAAGATGCTTTGTGTCCCAATGGCTCTGAAACGATACTTCTCTCCCGGTACCACAGTGAAATTGCTGAGGACGGTTCTCTCCAGCGGAACCTCCTTCTGATATCCCTTCCCGTTGACAAGACCGGAGAAATAGGGGACAGGGCCTGCCTCCGCCTGATCATAGGACCCTGTAATCTCATACTTGTCCCCCGGCTGCGGGAGCTCCCCTACAATCAACGGGTAATAGGTTTCGAGGACCGTATGCTGAAGGGTGAACAGGTCAGAGTACGGCTGGTTCCACCAGTCAGTCAGCAGTAGTGTGTGCTGCTCGGGGAAATCCCGGTAATCAGCGTCGTTATTGTCAATTTCCCTGATGATGAGAGCCCCGTATAGACCATCGGCCCGAGAGGCTCCGACATGTCCGTGGTACCAGAAGGTCCCCGAGGGGTCCGCCTTGGAGATGTACCTGAAGGTGTCCTCTGGTTGTATGGGGCACTGGGAGATGTATGGGATGCCGTCCATCCAGGGAGTGTTGTACTGGAGCTGTCCGTGCCAGTGAATGGTGATGGACTCCGTCGGGTGCTTGTTGTGGAGGTTGACAATGACCGTCTGTCTGTGTGTCACGATGAGGGAGGGGCCGGGGGTGATTCCGTTGACGGCAAAGAAGGTTCTGAAGGACCTCCCGTCCACCGTCTGTGGTGGGGAGCACTGGGGACCTGGGCAGGGGTCAGCTAGCGGCACCACCTGCGTTCAAACACAATCACTCTTACTGCATATCAAGGGGGATGGTACAATGGTACAAAAACAATTTCATCATGGTAGTTTGCCTGTACTTCTCAACTTTAAGCCGCAACAGCACTTCAACTGCACTTCCAAGCTACATTCGTTTGCCCCTCCTTGCTTGCTAAAGGTTTTTGGCTGCCCAATTTTATATAAACAGTCATCCTTGTAGGTTACACTGCACTACTTGGCTACAAGTATTTAAGATGTATAGTTTGCCTGTCCTTCTTATCGAAGAATTTGAAGCAGTCTCTTACTGCATTCTCCAGTTTAGCTAAAGTATTAAGAGTAGTTGGTTGGCCCGTTTTTTTGCTTAAGCAGTTAGTCTATCTTTGTCGTAAGGAGTTATCTACGATGACGGAATACCGTCATGTAGCAAGTCGGTATTTCTACAGCAATATGTGTACCAATTTAAGAGGTGTACAATGTCCTACAGGAAAGCTGGAGGAAAAGCAGTGTGGATGACCTCACATGTAATTTGATACAGACAGATAATAGTGATGGTGATGAATACCCAACCACACACCTACCTGGCCAGTGCTATTGATGTTGTAAATGTAGCCATCCTGGGGATCAATGGTCCCATCGTCCCTCACAGAGTAGCTGGCAAAGGTCTGGAGGTAGTTGATGGTGAGGTCAAACTCACATTCCGAGGCTGTAGTAGGACATTCACAGCTTGTCTGACCCACACGACACGGCACCTGGAAGAGGTCATCTTATAGAGTAATAATCATTGTCCGACACGCTAAGTTTTGGACATAACTCTGGTGATACAACTTCCTGTACTATGGTTTCAGAGAGACAAGGAAGGGTTTACACAACACTTCTATGCAGTGAGACTTGCATAAAGTTTGCAAGAAACATGCTCCATGCTTTGCTTTACACACTAAAAGATGTTGGGCCAACTCCTACTTTTCCTTCCAACCATAATCAGTCAGGCCAATTTTGTCTAATTGCTTTCCACTGCCAGCAGGCGGGCACAGTTTCCCACGTGCATATACGGACAGCCTAGCAATCATCCGCTATTATGATCTCCTACTGCCTGCCAGCTTGTCTCATTCCATCGTTTTAGTCGGCATGGCATTGTAATAAAGTGTGACATCACATGGTGTAACAGATGAAATTCTATATGCATGCTCCCAGGTCATTCTTTGAAATGGCTGCCTGTTAGGGACTTGGGACACTGCTTCTGCCAACTTGCTTGCATTATCTTCCATAGCTCAGTGTGGGGTGTAACAGTCAGTTTGCCTACTGTTAGCTAGGGTCCTACACTACTAATGAGGCACGCCTCAGATAACCTTTGGCTCTGCTACCTCCTCTATTTAGCTAGGTGTCTTTGCAAGAACAGTGCGTCTCACTTTGATTGCTGCAGTTGTCAAAACCAGCAGGGACAAGATTGCGGGGATGACCAGGGCGTGCTTCAGCATCCTGTGGTGTGTGTGTGTGTGTGGCCAGAGAAACAGTTCGCCATAGCTATCACGCACAAATACGCACTTGCTTCACACTGTACGTTTAGCAAGAGTGACCACCGCGTCCATACGTACGTTCTAGCGCTATCCTGCTCTGAGGTGATGAGCCGCCTTTTCGTGCACGGAACGCAGTCGGAACGCAGTCGGATCCACACAGACACCAACAAACATCATAGTTAGTTGTGGTAACTTACATGGCAAGTAAGACACAGCTGCAGACGACCTCACAAAGACCACTGGATCACGGCTACTCCGTCGTAAGAGAGAGGGGAGCTGACTCGCTTTATAACTGTGCGTCACGTAAGTAAACACAATGCGCGGCGAGCCCCACCCACCACGGCGGCGCCCACGTATAATATTAATTATGTGTGCGCAAAGACAGAGAGGTTTTTGTACATAGAATGCAGTTCAGGAAAAATAGGGGGCTCAGAGTTATTCAAATGGTCAGAAATATTAATTATCATTCTTCAGCAAGTTGTGTTCCTGGACAATCTTCTCTACGACGGAGGGGTCAGCGAGAGTGGAGACATCTCCCAACTCTTCATGTCTGTCAGCTGCTATCTTCCTCAGAATACGACGCATTATCTTCCCGGAGCGAGTCTTGGGCAGACCTGGAACTATCTGTAGAGACACACCACAGAGAGAAGGTTGTACATTGTCAGGGACAGTGACCCGGGCACCTTTTATAGATTGTACTAAAATCATGACGATCCAGGCATTGTCAAGTGGGTAAATCACACACCCCTCACTGTGCCCATACCTACAATCGCACTGTACACTACAATACTTCATGGCTGGGGACTAGTTGGTTCACGACACTGCAGCCTGTAGTATACCGTATGGTGGCTAACACTACAATACTTCATGGCTGGGGACTAGTTGGTTCACGGCACTGCAGCCTGTAGTATACCGTATTGTGGCTAACACTACAAAATCCCAGGATTTGCAAGCAAACGGAAATCACACATTTCTAACAAGGAGCAGCTCACCAAGAACTGATTGGGGAGGGCAAAGGAGGCAATCTTCTTCCTCACGATAGTCTTGAGGTCCTCGGCAATAGTCTCAACACTCGCCACCACGCCGTCCTTCAGAATCACAAAGGCATAGATCCCTGCATGATAGAGTCAGTGGATACACTATACAGCAAGACTAAAGAGTGCAAGGTTATGGTATACCTTCGCCGTAGATTTCGTGGGGGTAGCCGACTACTGCCGTCTCTGCCACACGTGGCTCTGTGTTCTGCAGGCAAACACAACAACAACTCACGTCATGTTTAGTATTACATGACATGTCTCACACAATAATGAGCTTTTCCTCCAAGTTCTCTCTAAGAGAGGATTACCCCGTCTCACTTCTTGAGAGCACTTAATCAAATGTGCATGGTCAGATGGCATTTGCAGTTTTAAACAGCAAGCATAGGGGAAAGAATCAACAAAAAAGGTATTTTGCTTGCAATCATACGTAGCTTCCACACAAGAGGTGTGGGAACATAGGATAAGGTGATTCCAGTGCAGATTATGTGCGGCAGCTGACCATGGCACACTCCAGCTCTGCGGTGCCGATGCGGTGTCCTTTACTCATGATGATGTCGTCCACGCGGCCAGTGATCCTGTACAGCCCATTCTCGTCACGCAGTGCTCCATCCCCAGTGAAATACACCCCTACATACAGGTAGGTACAGTTTGCATGCTATAATATACTACGAATACGGCCAGAAAGACATTTTGCCAATTTTAACAATTTGAGGCATGTAGGCAGTGAGTGCCTGTGTACCAACTGTGCAATTACTAAAGTGTTATCCCAGACTCCTTCTAAGTATACACACACATATATATTATACTGGTAAGACAATTACTCTACTTGCACTGAAGGTATTCATATTAGCTTTGAGAAAATGTAATTGGAGGTTTATCAAATAAAAAATGTAGGGCCCTAAAATTTGGGACTACAAGACAATGACTGTTAGGTGTACTAACGTGCCTAGGTTTAAAAGGTGTGCATATGTACGTACCTGGATGGGGATTGTAATAGACGTCCATGAAGTTCTGGTGATTGCCATATATGGTGCGAGCCATGCCGGGCCATGGCTTGGTGATACAGAGGTGCCCCTGCACGTTACTCTCAGTAATCACCTCATCCTGAGATTGAGATTGATCATACAGTAAATCTATCTGTGGGCTACACATTAGCCTTGTACCCTCTCTGTGCACTAGTACATACGTCAGTACAGTGTGTTAGCCTAGGGGATGCAAGGCTCACATTCTCACTCCTCAATTGCGGGAGGATGCCAAAGAAAGGGAGGGAGGGGAACCCAGGTTTGGGTTGACTGTCATCAGCGGCCGGTCGGGGAGCAATGGTAATACCACCAGTCTCTGTATATACAGTGGAGATACATCAGACAATGTATCACAGGGGAACGGTAATACCACCAGTCTCTGTATATACAGTGGAGATACATCAGACAATGTATCACAGGGGAACGGTGATACCACCAGTCTCTGTATATACAGTGGAGATACATCAGACAATGTATCACAGGGGAACGGTAATACCACCAGTCTCTGTATATACAGTGGAGATACATCAGACAATGTATCACAGGGGAACGGTGATACCACCAGTCTCTGTATATACAGTGGAGATACATCAGACAATGTACCACAGGGGACCGGTAATACCACCAGTCTCTGTATATATAGTACAGATACATCAGACAATGTAGCACACAGGAGTCCACTGTTCATTTACACAAATTGCTACAGTCATTGTACACATTACAGCATTCATGAGCTAGTATGTTGATATTCATGCACTGGAGTATAATGCCCACATGCAGAAAACAAACCGCCTGTGTAAATGCTACGACCAAAGAGTATACACTAGCATTACTAGCTAATTAGTAGTGCTACAGTCGGGAGGGTCAAATTTTATATGCATGTTGCCAGGGTATATGAATATTATCAACAGCTAGATTGTACAACGCATGCATAGGGATGCGCGTATGCAAGTACAATTTTGTACAAGAGGAATGTATTTTACCCCTCAAAAAGTATATGTGCATCGTGTATGACCTGACCTGTCTGCCAGTAGGTGTCCACGATGGTACATCTCTCTTCCCCCACGACAGTATTGTACCATTTCCACGCCTCTTTATTCAGGGGCTCTCCCACTGAAACACAATACACAACACACTCCATGCAACAATGTATAATAACTACACCTGCAGAATGTGTGGGGGGAGATTACAGTACATTATCAATGGGGGAGTTTACACTACAGAGCAGTGGATACAGTGGAACATCCGAACAAGGACACTATGGGGCCAACGATTCATCCCTTTATAGAGAGGTCGTCCCTATCTTGTGGGTCAAATAATACACTAAAGTATTAATATGGGGTTGAAACAAGTGTCTTTTGTAGAGAAGTTGTCCCCATCTCAGAGGGTCCCTTATCAGAGGTTCAACTGTATGATGGTAAGAGTCTCACCGCAGCCCAGGATTCTGAGCGAGGACCTGTCGTATTTCTTGACCCACTCGTCTCCCTTCCTGATGAGCATGCGGATGGCGGTGGGTGCCGTGTAGAAATGGGTGACCTTCAGTCGCTGTACCATCTCCCAGTACCTCCCTGGAACAATTCAGGCGTATAATTATACACATAATACACGTACAGAGTATTTATTTATGCACACATAAAGAGATCATGCACACAATCAATATACTTTTTCTATACACATACAATATGTGGAACAATTATGTAGTGAAGATTGTGTATCACATATACCACGAAACACTGTACTTTAGCTTAAAGTTATAGAGACAAGCTCTCAGCACATGTATGAGTTCAAAACAAGCACTTTAAAAACGTGAATAAAGTCTAGCAGCTAATGATTACAGAACTGTGCAAGCAGTAGCTTACCAGGGTCAGGGTAGGTTGGGTGGGTCTCAAATAGGACGGTGGTAGCTCCGTTGCAGAGAGGACCATAGACGACGTAGGAGTGGCCAGTGATCCAGCCAATGTCAGCCACACAGGCATACACATCTCCAGGTCGATAGTCAAACACATACTGTAGTGGTAGACATACATACAGTACCAACCTCACTCAGTGAGAGAGGTGAGGGGGGGGAGGGGTAACCTGTTGTGTGATGGAGGCATAGAGGAGGTAGCCAGCCTGAGTGTGGAGGATGCCCTTTGGCTTCCCAGTGGAGCCTGAGGTGTAGAGCATGAACAGAGGGTCCTCACTGTCCAGAGGCTCTGGGGCACACGAGTCTGACACCTCCGACATTGCCTGGGTCAGAGAGAGGGGGGAGGTGGTGGGATAGATGTAGATTGTAGGGTGGAACCTCTTATAATAGGACACTCTAACTATGCTAAATCAAGGACATTTCTAAGACAACTTTCACAGTCTCAGATTGCCCATTCTAAAACTGGAACATTGTTTGTTTTGCTGGAGAGACCTGCTCAAGCTGAAGGTCTCTGGGGGTCATGGGTACATGGGCTCCGGTCCTCCGAGACACCAACACTCTCTGGACACACTGACAGCCTCCCACAGCCTCGTCCACTATACTCTTCAGAGGAATGGTCTTCCCTCCACGAACTGCCTCGTCAGCTGTCACCACCACACTCGCCGAGGCTGGGAGGAGGAATATAATATAGCAGCCAATGATACAGGTGTAGTAGGCTAGGGTTAACAAACACATGCAATAGTCTGGCATAAGATATGCGTACTGTACCGTCATTAATCCTGTTCATAAGGGATTCGGCACTAAACCCAGCAAACACAACACTAGAAGAGAGAGGGGAAAGTTTTTTCTCACATAAAATGGAAGCTGTGAAGGATAATACCATACCTGTGAATGGCTCCGATCCTAGCGCAGGCCAGCATGGTGGCTGCCAGGAGAGGAGAGGCAGGCATATAGATGGCCACCCTGTCACCTTTCTTCACTCCCTCTCTCTTCAACACATTGGCAATACGACACGTGCTCTCCAACAACTGGCTGCAATATAGGACAGAATAACAGAGTGCTCCTTAGTAAGTATTCCCTTTGCTCTTGGAATCTTATTGTACAGTAACGATGCAATCAGTCCGAAAACTGTAATTAAATACACAGCTATTCTTTTTCTCTTTGAAGTGGTTTTCATCACTCCATCAAGATCAGGTGAGCTGGTATTGTCCTATCAATGGTCAGTCACACCCATGGCTGGGGCTGGAACACACTATATAGCTCACCCGTAGCTGATGACTTCGTGAGTTCCAGGCTCGTCCTTCTCCCAGATGAAGGCCGGCTTGTCTGCGTTTTCCTCCACGTGGCGATCAAGACAATTCACTGGCGTATCATAGAGACGGTGTAGGATCGAGAACACTCGCGTAAAGGCACTAGGCAAGCTTACCTGATACGTTGATGACGCCGCCGAGGAACCACTTGAACTGGCCGGTCCTCATGTCGCAGTCCATGACCTGGTCAAACTTCTTGGTCCAGCGGAGTCTCCTGCTGGCAAGGTCGCCCCAGAACTGCTCGGGGTGCTTCAGACTCTCCTCGTACAGAGACGCGTGGCTCTCGCTCACGGACGACAGCTGCAGAGGGTAGCTCACTTCGCTCGCCATGACCGACCAGAGGCAGAGACCAGGCAAAGAAGATCGAAAAACTTTCCGCGCGCGCCTAGCCTGCTGCTGCGCGCCGTGTTTTTACGCGCACAGCATTCTGCGCATGCGCGTATCCGGTTGCCGTTTTGGGATCGACCCCGCCTCTCTACCCCCTCCAACCGATGGCATCATTATGACTTGTCCATTTTACTCCAATTTTAGCCGTTGCCGCATCGTCACACAATTTCACACAATTCTTGTGAGAACCCGAGTATAAACCGGAACCCCTTTCGTTTGACTGTTGAGGGCGTATAGATGACCGTAACAACCTTGAACAACCTGGTGAGTCAGTCCTAAATAGCTGAGCGAAGACTGGAGATGGGCTCCGAGATCAAACGCGTATTTCCACTTTCGCGTGAATTTTACGAAGATTTTACATTCTATTATCCTTTTGGCAATTCCGCGCCCGAGGATTGGGAGACAGGAGGGAAAGGCATCTGAGGCCGGGGAGGAAAAAAGAGGGGAGAAGAGAAAGAGAGAGGGAGAAGGGGCAGCGGGCCGCGCAGTGGGGGGTGGATGGCGCGCCAACCGGCAAGGGGCTCGGGGTCGGGGGGGTGTTGTGGTGGTGGCTTCTATTTTGGTGGTATGTTGGGGGGGGTGTGTCGTCTAATTTGCGCTCGGTTTGTCTTCGGTCGCGCCCTGCCTGACTGCGTGGGGCTTCTGGGGCAGTAGGGCGGTGAGTGGTGTGCTTCGCGCGGGTGTCTTCCGGGTTGGGTGGCGGGGGGCGCGGCGAGGATGTGGTCGTGTTGGTCAGGGAGGGGGGGGGGCAGGGGGCCGTGGGGCGAGAGGGTGGGGGGGGCGGGACGAGGGGGTGGGGACCGTGGGGGGGGTGGTGTGGTTTGGGTGGTTGTGGTTGTTTTGGGGCATGCGTTCATGTGTTTTGGTTCCTATGTTCACAATCCTCAATAATTTTGGTTTAGAGGGGGAAATTTCTCGATTCTGGGTTCAATGGAATCCGTTCGTTTTGAATGATCGCAATGCCACAATCCTTGCTCGTAACATCCTGTTCGTCTACCTTTGCACGCATCTGCCTAGTTCTGGGGATAATAAAAATAGGTGGTTAGCCTCCGTGTGGTCTCTGTGGTACAACCATGAGCTGCTGCCAGAGCACCATGAGATGCTACTTAGTTCCCTGCAAGAGCTATCTCGTTGGTCTGTTTCATGGCAGGAATGGTCAAAATGTCCCCTAGGAAAGCTTGTGGAATTTGCTTCCCCAGCTACTTTTGCTGCAGTGAAGGGGGTTTGGTGCAAATGGCAGTCTTTTACAATGTCTGTTGAGGAAATGAAGTCAAAAAGAACGATTTCCAGTATATCACATGAAAAGATAGGGGTGGTGTAAAAATAGAGAGGAGGGCTGAAAAATACGTGGAATTAGATGTTCTGCTACAAAAAGTCTTTTTCTTACATTCAACTAAAACATTTGCGACAATTAAGAAAGAATTTTTGGAATATCTTCGTGATGGCTTTGTGTGGGCAGAGACGGTCCTTGGGATTGCGGTACCTAATTCCAAAACAGTTGTTAATCCTACACTGTTTGGGCATGCAGGTGGATTATACACCCTTCATTATGAGTTAACTCCATACAGGGGCTTTACTCTGAGCTTTCTTTACACAAATGCTGACTTAGGTAGAGTTGTAAAACAGCTCTTGCCTGTAAGTGATGCAGAATTCAAATCGAGTCCTCTCTTAGCCAACTGTGTCCAGCAGTTTACCATGTGGTTGCAAGCTACAGCCAACACCATCAAAAAGTCCTCTAGTGTATCTTTTACATTCGTTTTGGAAGACTGCATAAGCTTGTGTTTCTCTTGGACTAAGATGCTGCGTTTTGATGCAATATACACTTCCAATCTCATTGATCATGTCTCCCCACCTGCCTTAGTGCTTAATGCCCTGCCGCTCCTGAAACCAACTGGTACGTTGTTCACAGAGACATTTCCCACTGAATTTGTGGGTCCTTACCTGGAAAAAAATTTCGCCTTTTTACCTGAGCTTTTCCCTGTTTTCCTTGGTATTCACTGCATTGGTCATGATGGCCATTATTCACCAGCTGTAAACCATGATCCAAATCCAAATCTTGTTCAATTAATAAGATCCTATAGCACAAGTTTAATTTGGAGGAATGTTACCTCAAATCTGCTGATTTTCGAGAGTATCAAAGAATCTCAACATGCAGTTGAGTCGCTTCTTAAGTTATGTTGCTCAAATGCCATTTTGTCATGGGTAGATGTCACCGGATCTTTTGAGAGTTACTTATGTGTCTTGCATCAATTTTTGAAACGGGTGCAGTTTAGCACTCTTGTTCATGAGTTCCTACAGCCACTCTGTGATTCAATTAAGAAGGAGGTTTGTTTGAAGCCTCACCTCGTTCAATTGCAAACTCAGTCACTGCTGCATGGCATCCACATGCATCTCACACTGGCAGAGGACGACTGCCCGGTCTGTATGGGTAAGTCACTTGATACCTACATCCAGCAATTATCTCTGTCTTTGGAGATTGACAGCCTTGATACACAGCCATACAGTCCCCCTACGTTTGAAATACAGTTTGCCTCTTCGCTGGGGGACTTAGCAATTCTGAAATCATACTCAATCACCTGTTGTAAATCAAAATTGGATTTGACATTCTTTATGCCAAAACATTACCTTGCCCAGTTTAGTCTTCTTCGTGTCGAAATGCACCAACATTTGGTTCAAAAAGAAGTGTATTGTGGTCCGGTGGAACACCTCGAGTTTTCCCCTACACATGACTACGAGTTTATGAAAACACCATTGAGAACTGAAAGTGACGGTGGTGTATGCAAACTGGGATACATTGCGAAGCATGTTGGGGATGCCGACATGTTTGAAACAGTTATATCAATGAGTGATGCCTGCATGAATAATATTATGATAAAGGAATCAAAGTTGGATGCAAAATGCCTTCAACAAACCCAGCTTCAGTTACTCTGTGGTGACTTAAAATTGACCATTTCTTATCCTTATGCCATTGATGAATCCAAGACGCACATTAAAGTTTCCAAGAAGAATCGCATAATTTCTGTGGTGGTGAAGCATGACGGCTATCTCGTCTTAAACGAGAAATCAACCTACCACATTAATCCAAGGAATCCAATAACTCATCCAAAGTTTCACTTGGGAATTGATGCAATGGAAATATTTTGCAGCCTTCAGGCATCGTACAACAGGTCAGATCATCCCCTTTTTAATGCAAAACAGTCATTCACAGAGTTATTTAAGCATGCTTTGGATGGACGTAAATTCTTCACTTATTCATTTCCAAGCAAGCATTTTGCCAATTCTCCTGACCTTTATGCTCTTGTGTTTGTTCATAATTTACGATTTAACACTGTTTTTTCCTCTCCTGCTCTCGATGTGTCTTACTGTTTCTGTGACACAAAACCAACGCATCTATCACGTGACTTTCTCGGACTGGCCAATGAATTACTCAAAAGTCTTGGTTTCTCAGGTAATGTAATGGTGAATGATGCAGAATATGAGTTTCTAAAAGATGTTTCAAATTATTTTCTTCCACCATTCCGCTGTCCATTCGCAGTGATTGTGAGCTTGTCACAAGGGCAATTGAAGCACACAAGCTGTGGGAACATTTTGACCATGCAATACTGTTTCCTCTCTACCCAAACCCTGCCAATTCAACATATCAAAAATTCAAAAAGTTCCTTGGTGCTACTAGTGGAATAAGGCGGCCTGGAGATCTTCCTACCAGGCAGGATTTAATGATAGGCCAAGGAAGAAGAAGAAAACCGATGGTTGCTCTATCTGCCAAGCCTCAGCTGTGCCTTTGAAATGTGAGCAGTGTCAGAAAGCAAGCTACTGTAGCAGCGAATGCCAGGAAATGCATAGGGATTTTCACAGCCTCATTTGCAAGCAGAACGACGCCACCTTGTCTCGTGAATCGACTAATGATAATCCAAAATTTGTCGAAGAAAAGAGAGACGAAGCTAAGAAAGATGTAAAGAGCTCCTCCCCAACTGCAGACACCATTCAGTGTGCAAGATGTAAGAAACCTGCAGCAATAGTCTGTCAATGCAAGCAGGTGTCCTACTGCAGCAAGGCATGTCAAACACTAGAACGGCCTGGGCACAGCGAGAAATGCCAACAACCATTCCATAGCACTTCACAGAAAGTTAATTCCAAAGAAAAAGTAAGCAGTGAAAATGCGACACGTGTTCCTGTCGGTGCAGAATGTGCAAGATGCAAGAAACCTGCAGCAATAGTCTGTCAATGCCAGCAGGTGTCCTACTGCAGCAAGGCATGTCAAACACTAGAACGGCCTGGGCACAGCGAGAAATGCAAAAAATTGTCTTGTCACATGACTACAACGAAAGTCCGCTCATCCGATTCAACAGAAGAGCCACAAGTCCCAACAGGAAAACCGAAAACTCACTCACCTTGGAAGCATACTACTGGCAATGAATGTGAAAGGTGCAAGAAACCAGCAACTATCACCTGTAAGTGCAAGCAGGTGTCCTACTGCAGTGAACTCTGCAAGACACTTGAGCAGCCAGTACACAGTGAGGCTTGTGTCAGAGCCTCACAAGATCTAACCAAACCACATTCCTCTCCTGAATGCAAGAGAGTGACAGACACTGAAAGCAAGAGAATGACAGACATTAAAGCCTCCAGGAAAGATTATAAATGCTACAATTGCGGCAAGACAAAGTCTTCTTTGCAACACTGTAAATGTCGAGATGCCTTGTACTGCAGTTTGGAATGCCAGCGACTGCACTGGCCCCAGCATAAGAAAACCTGTTCAACTGTTAGAAAATAGAGGAAGTTGTGGTAGTCATACCGTATCGTGTATATCTTTTCTTGATTGTATGCCACAATATTATAGCCAAAATGAGTGTATTATTCAAACTGACGTTCTAATTAGAAACACTTGAGTATAATGTTTCAGTATAATTTATAGAGAGAAGGGCCGACAATGGTGGATGGAATGCCTGGGCCCAATAAGTATGGAGAGTACATAGGTGTTTTATACGTGGATCATGTAATATCCTCACATAGAGAATACATAGCTATGCGCATGAACTGTCACTTTATTCTGCCAGCTCTGTAACATTGTATAGTGATACAAAGGAAAAGCAGTGAAAACTATAATATCTAGTGGAAACACACAAGACTTCACACCATGAAACTGGTAATTCAAGTCAATTGAAAGTGTTGTTTCAGAGTTTATACAACTAGCATGTGGTGGAAATCCTTCTCAGAACATAGCAGGTGACTTTGTATAGTGTCCAGACTACCACTGGGCAAGGAACAGAGATACCAGTGAGGAAGAAAGACACACCTCCAGGGCCAGACTTGAGACGAAACCTGGTATACAGAGATAGACCACAACGTTCCCAATCCAAACACAATGAAACATAACTACTGACACGTAGTAACGGTTGACTTGAATGGCCTTTATACGATATATAGCAATGATAAGAGTGAGAAAAACATAGCATGAACGTATTTTGATGATAATCCAGAGCAAAAAGTAAGTAACTAACAACTAGTATCCACAAAGGGAAAACATTACAAGTCCAGCATATGCCTGTAGTCACGAGTGCCATTCAGACCGTCCTTTAAAACAACCGTTGAGAGATTTCAACAAAAACTGTAATTGCAAGTTGCTTTCTGCACTTATAAATGGAGAGTGATCTATAGAGTCTGTAGGATACGATGATGAGAATTAGATGGGATGAATACAAGAGAATAGACACTGAGCACAAGGTATTATCATGAACATGATGTGAGTGGACTGAGATAATCATTGTAGGATCTGCCAAAAGAAATGTTGACGGTCATCAATGCTTTGTAATAGATTAAATGATCAAGCGTAAAAAGTGAAAAATTTGTGGCGGTCGAGAGAAAAAACGAATGTTGCAAAGGTACGAAGAACGGCATCACCGGTGACAGCTTTATGCTGTTTTCTTTAGAACAAATCTGAAAGGCTTACTGCAACACGAACTATGGTATTGTTCCTTGAATGTAGCTCAATGACCACCACTAGACCATGACAGAAATATGGGATAAACGCAAGACAGTGAGTTGAGTGCTAGTACGTGAATCCCTTTAACTTTTCACTGTGATGCAAATGGTGGGAATGAAGCTTCAAGAAATTTAAGTTCCACGACTCAAAGGTTATGAAGAGAACTGATACAAGGACTGGTGATAGTTGAGACTGAGTGTAATGATAAATGAGTGGTTCATATTTTAGAGAAACCGAGAATATCTGACAGAAGAGCACATACCCAAGCAGTGGACCGGCAGTGACGTTAAGACGAAAGAGAACCACACAGATGAAGAACAGCGTGATGGGAACTAAGTCTACCAGCAGATACAGGAGGATCGCTGATAATGTGGAAAACTTTGAACAATCGGCACATGCACTGTCAAGGGTGTATACCCCAGGACCATATCCATCGATGCAATGTTCACACAGAAGACCCTTTCTATTGTAGGGACCACACACCATGTCTTCGAGTAGGTCTGGATCAGTAGGCAGCTCAGAGAACACCCTGTTGGTGTTGTTGAACTTGTAGTTCAGTAGACATCTTCCAATGTAGTAGAGACCATCTTGCCCAGAGTCGGTCACACAATTCTCCCTGTTTACCGTAACTATCTTAGTCTCTTGGTCGCAGACAATCCACCCTAGTGTCGAAAATCCGCACTCACACCTCTGAGTGGTGTTACTGTAGTAGAACCAGGTGGGACAGCTGTAGTTGCTAGCCGTCACTACTGACACGGCCAGAACTGACAGTACCACACAACACCAGACACACTGGGATAGTAACATGACCCTTGTTTCTCTCTGTACTGTTTTTTTCTCCCTCAGCAGAACATAATGTAGCTGTACAGGACACGTGTTTTCTTTCTGAGAAGGAAACTGTAAGTAAAGCACAAAACATATGGGGCCATTGACAAAAGGAAGGGTTGAAAATAAAGGGCAACAACAGATGTCCCTCCCGGGCACCATAATGTAGCTACTACATTGTTCACGGAGACATTTCCTACTGAATGGGTTGTTCAATTACATTTTGGTTTTCCCCAGAGTTTCTTCCTAGCCTACCTATTTCCTGCATTGGTGATTATCATGATCGTTATTCGCTTGCTGTAATCCACCCAAATGTGTTTTGCATATATACCACATTTGAACAATAATACTTGATTTTTGGTGGTTCAACGATTTTTCATTTTTCATAGGAGTGTGAATGGAAGAAGAGACAAACATTTAGAGTATGGAATATTAATATACTGCATTTGCTGCACCTATCCATATCTCATCCTTATCTCATATATAGACCACACCCCAACCATAAGGGTGTTAATGATTTTCCATTTTTGATTAGGCAGATGAGTGAAGAAGAGGCAAACCAACTATGCCTAATACTTTGCCTAAAGATTGAGTATGGAATAGTAACATACAGTATCTCGCTGCTCCTATCCCTATTTCGCTTTACTAATCCCTATCTCGCCTCTTGTTCGCAGACCAAACCTCAAGAGTGTTAAGGATTTGATTAGGCACATGCATGAGTAAAGCGTGACAGGATATACATACACAGTGTTGCTTGGCTTCTCTATTTTGACAGCCTCCCCACTCAGTACGTCTTGTCTACAGATCAGTGTTATTTTAGATCCAGTGGTACGTGGCTCACACACACACCCTACACTCTATGACTATACCCCTTCAGAGAAACCATCCAATGAAGCGATACGATACTGAGAAAGACTGCAAATTGTGAAAGATACGACCACGGAAGCGCCACTTCAACTGTGTTGGCAGGGATCATTACAACCCATGAATAGCTTTCTCATAGCAAAATACATATCTCTTACAAGTTTTCTTCTCCACATTTAATGCTATATAGGGTATAAGGAGAGGAAGAGAGGTGGAGATGCTCCACACTTGTCTCTGGTGCTCTTGAGCACGTCTCTCAGATACACCACACGTCGTCTTCTTCCCCGACGTGCCCGCTCCTTCCTGTCACATCTCCACACGGGGTACTATTCGTCTCGCTGTAGCACACATCACTGTACACCTCACACTGCATTCATGTACAGCAGTGATGGATATAGCCGCACCCTCATTTGAATTGACCCAAGGAATTTGTAGCGGCACAAACAATAATCAACAGAAGGTCCCAAAACTCACACACAAAAGTTTGGAGAGAGAAGCCTGATACGAAAGTTGTATTGTTAGATAGAAGAAAAAAGAGAAACGAAGAGAGGCGAGGGCGAGGAGGAGCCCACTTGCGGTGTCGCCAGCCGAGTGCTGATATTCCCCCATCCATGCATTCTCTAGATGAGCAAACGTTGTGCCCGAGGTCCGATCGCAGTTGGCACTGGCAGTCACAGTTCTTTTGGCAGCTCTGCTGAGTGTCCAAATAGTCGTAGTCCTTTCATGATCTATCACATCTGCACCACAACACACAGGTTCAGCTCGTGAGTCGTCAATGTAAGCATCGACATGACAGACTTACTCACGTGTTTTCTCGTAGCTGCGTGCGTGAAGAGAGAACGGAAATTAGACTCTGTTCATTACCTGTAGACGCTGCATGACGACGACAGCGTAGGTGACTTGGCGCATTTTACCGTCTCATCCGGATAGACGACTCGTAGTAGCCCAACGTCGATGCTACTGTGAGTCTCAAAGCGCGACGCCAGCTGCCTCCTCATCGATGAGCTGAATGCATAATGCGTTCTCTGTCGATGACTCATCGCGTTTCTTGCATCGCTCGCTGACACGATCAGACCCGTCGGCGCTGTGTGCCTTCGCGCAGACTCTCTCTACATGCTGTGCTGAAACATCAACGATCAATATCTCGCGCAAAATTCACAAAATTTTTCGTGCTGCGCGGTTTGGATGGAGACGCGCGCTAGGAAGAATGGCAGTGCTCCTAAAAATCTAGCGATGTTACTCTTCTCGTCAGTACAGGCGTCATGAAAGCGGCTCCTCGGACGACCCAGTGGAATCGTCTGCACGAACCAAAATGTGTGAGAAAGTGATCGAGCAAGCTGATACGTGTGATGTAGTTGTGAGAATTACGATTGTGTGGAGCTAAATGACCAAAACAATTATCAGCACTATTTTCTTGTTCTGCAGGTATAGTGGATGAAATTCGAGAGACAAGAGGTATATAGCTAACAAGTTATTAACTATTTACCAAGCCATTGATATTTCGAGCTTGTAGTTGCTGTCACTGGAGGATTGAAGCGTTGAAGAGGAGGCTTCTGCCACAAGGGAGTGAACGCGGTACCCTTGGAGGTTTCGCAGCGTTTCGATCACTCTCAGAGCTTCGATCACTCTCACACCGACGGAGCATAATTGCAGGGCAACTCGTCGAGACGCAGCTCTCTACCGCGACAGAGACTAAGACGTACCATAGATACGAACCACACCCTCCATCGTGCCTCATTCCAGTGCGAGTGCGTGGTAATTGTGCCGACGAGAAAGTCAATATCGGTTGGTCGGTCGAATGAGGTTGGCTTATGACGAGAAATCACTCTCGGTTGCTGACTGGTCTGCTGTATTTTGTGCTCCACAGGTGGCCA